>BQNB010002347.1:41504-87459 GCA_026074375.1 Tanacetum coccineum
GTGGTTGCTCCAGAGACTTCTACTATTGCTCCTGTTATTTCTTCTGCCACTCCTATGGTTGAGACGACTCTTGTCACTTCAACCACTGGATTGTGTGGCTTGGTTCCTTATACGGGTTCCGATTCTGATTCACCAGATGAGATGACTTCACCAGAGCACATTTCCCCGCTACCAGCTATTTCACCATTCATATGCATTGATTCTTCTGATGGACCACCACTGCAGGACCCTTATGTTGCTACCGTTTCACCATTCATTTCACATGAGTTTCCTATTACTCCTGTTACTGCCCCTCCCGGGATTCGTCGACGGTCAGCGACTCTTATCCGACCCGGGGAGGCTATTCCTTTTGGTCGACCTTACCGCACCCATCTTAATGGGCCGCGTAAGTTGTTGACTGCAAGGAAGAGAGTTGGACCTTTACCAGCTCGCAGATTAGCATCGAGACATGCATCACCTCGTTCTCCAGATCATCACTCATCTTCTTCTAGTTCATCTTTGGATTCTTCGCCAGTTCATTCTTTGGGTTTGGATGCGCCAGATCAGGCTCATTCGGGATCTTCGACTAGAGATGTATCACCCAGATTGTGTTACCCTCCGAGGAGAGCACCACGACGTAGTGAGGCATTTCGTCGTTGGTGTGCTGCTCCACTATCTACTTTGTATCCGCCGACTACATCAGAGTCATCATCAGGAGATTCATCAGAGAGACCCATGCATTTATCTTCACATTTTGTTGGACCATCTCGTAAGAGATGTAGATCCCCGGTTGATTTAGCACCATTATCCATGCCAGTTACGGGATCCTTAGCGCCTACTCGTGCTGATCTCTCACCACCTCATAAGAGGTTTAGAGATTCATATTCATCGGAGGCTAGCATAGAGGGGGATGCCGAGGTTGGTCATACAGGGACTAGGATTGATATGGAGTTAGGTATCGGTGATGGGGATGAGGTTGGAGATCATGTTGGGATTGACCATAGGGATGCAAGGGATGACACAGAGGAGTATGAGGCAGACGCCAGCGCTAGAGATATGGCTGGGGTAGGTATCGACCCTATGACTGCACTGTTAGTTGAGGAGGAGATTGTAGAGCCAGCTAGGGAGGATTCTCCTGACTCACCTGGCACTGGGGATGGCATTGTTAGGTCAGTCGAGGATACGCCGGTTGACTTGAGTGATGTTGTGCATGACTTTTACCATCACATGTCTGAGGTTCGTGTTGATAGGATTGTCGGGATTGAGACTGCTCAGGCCGGTTGGAGGCGTCAGTGATAGCTAGCGGAGATGACTTGAACTATGATACCACAAAACCCTAACTTGATCCTATAAATACCATACTTTCTCACACTTAGGTTATTATCTCATTTCAAAGCCAACAGTCTTCGTCTTCACATGTCTCTTTCACAGGAGGAGTTTCGTCAGGTTCGTAGGGATCACGATGATACTCGAGAGAGACTTAGGAGGTTGGAGTCATATGTTGAGAGACGTTTGGGTTTTCGCCCTTAGACTAGTTGTACCATGATCATGTAGGACACTAGACTGATGGTTAGGTCTAGATGTTAGCAGTAGAAATAATTGTGGATCATGTACCTATTTTGGATTTTGGTTGTAACCGAATTATGCTTTTATTCATGAAACGAAAAGCTTGTTTTGACTCTCTCGCTTATTTATCTATATTGTTATTTATACATTCTGGCAATCATGTTGTAATTATATTTTATTTCATAGCATGTATTAAATTATCGTTATCTAATGATAGTGTATTCGTTTCAAAATCTCACCATGGGTTGTGTCTTGTGATGTAGAACTATGACTATCACTCGCTCCGGTATGACCTCTGCCGCAATTGAAGAAATGATCAACCAACGTGTGGACGCAGCTCTAGAGACTCGCCGGGTTAACCGAGATCTTGAACTCGGGAATGGGAATGACAATGGAGGAGGAGATGGTAATGGAGATGGTAATGGAAATGGTAATGGAAATGGTAATGGAAATGGTAATGGAAATGGTAATGGAAATGGTAATGGAAATGGTAATGGAAATGGTACTGGAAATGGAAACAATGGAGGCGACAACGGTGACGGTAATGAGAACCGTAATGTGAATGGAAGAGGCGATAGGCCTGGTGCTCGTGAATGTACTTACCAAGATTTCATGAAATGTCAACCACTGAGTTTTAAAGGAACAGAAGGTGTGGTTGGTTTGATAAGATGGAGTGAAAAGATGGAAACTGTGTTTCACATCAGCAACTGTCCGGAGAGATATCAAGTGAAGTATGCTACCTGTACTTTACTCGATAGTGCATTAACTTGGTGGAATTCTCATAAGAGAACCATCAGAACTGATGATGCATACGCTTTATCATGAATAGAGCTGTTGAAGCTGATGACTGAAGTGTACTGCCCGAGAAATAAGATCCAAAATATGGAAACCGAGTTGTAGAATTTGTCAGTGAAGAACAATGAAATGGCTACTTACACTCAAAGGTTCCAAGAGCTTACAATGATGTGTACCAAAATGGTCCTCGAGGAGGAAGATTGGGTGGAGAGATTCATTAGAGGTCTTCCTGATAATATCCAAGGGAATGTAATTGCTGTAGAACCCACAAGACTACAAGATGCTGTTCGAATTGCCAACAACTTGATGGATCAAAAGTTAAAGGGCTATGCTGTAAGAAATGAAGAGAACAATAGGAGATTGAACAACAACTATAGAAACAACCGTGGGCAACAACCACCCCACAAACGATAGAATACTAGAGGTCAGAATGTTGCTAGAGCCTATATGGCTAGTAACAATGAGAAGAATGGTTATGAAGGAACACTTCCTTTCTGCAATAGGTGTAAGTTACACCACGAAGGACAATGTACTGCTAAGTGTCATAACTGTAAGAGGATTAGACATTTGGCCAAGGATTGCATCTGTTGTGACTGTAGCTACTCAAGGAACTCTAGGGCCAAATCAGGGATTTATTACGTGTTTTGAGTATGGTGCACAAGGACATTACCGAAAGAATTGTCCTAAAGTCAAGAACCAAAACCGTGGGAACAAAGCAAGAGTTCCTGATGCAAGAGGCAAAGCATATGTCCTAGGAGGAGGTGACGCAAACCTGGGTTCCAACACTGTCACGGGTACGTTCCTTCTCAACCATCATCATGCTTATATGTTATTTGATTCGGGTGCCGATAGAAGTTTCGTATCAAATACTTTTAGTACATTGATAGATATCATACCCTATGCCTTAGACGTTAGTTACGATGTTGAGCTAGCTGACGGAAGAACTTCAGAAACCAACACTATGATTAGAGGTTGTACATTAGGATTATTAGGACATCCATTTAATATCGACTTGATGCCTATAGATTTGGGTAGTTTCTACGTTATCATCGGCATGGATTGGTTGGCAAAGAATCATGTAGTGATTGTCTGCGACGAGAAGATAGTGCGTATTCCTTACGGAAATGAAATTCTGATCGTTCAAGGAGACAAAAGTGATAAGGAGAAGAAATCAACGTTGAGCATTATATCATGTGAAAAGGCCCAGAAGTATATAGAGAAAGGTAGTCAACTATTTATGGCGCAGGTTACAGTTAAAGAAAACAATGACAAGTCGAAGGAGAAGCGACTCGAAGATGTGCCAACTGTACGGAACTTTTCGAAAGTCTTTCTTGAAGACTTACATGGATTACCACCGATACGACAAGTTGAATTCCAAATCGACTTAGTCCCAGGTGTTGCACCTGTAGCTCGAGCCTCGTATAGATTAGCACCATCGGAAATGGAAAAATTGTCTACCCAACTACAAGAACTTTCTGACAAAAGATTTATAAGACCAAGTTCCTCACCCTGGGGAGCTTTGGTTTTGTTTATCAAAAAGAAAGACGGCTCTTTTTGGATGTGTATCGACTACCGTGAACTTAACAAGCTTACTGTAAAGAATAGACACCTACTTTCGAGAATTGATGACTTGTTTGATCAGTTGCAAGGATCAAGTCTGTACTCGAAGATCAACTTGAGGTCTGGTTATCATCATATCAGAGTTCGTGATGAGGATATCCCAAAGACAGCGTTTAGGACCCGCTATGGTCACTACGAGTTCCAAGTGATGCCTTTCGGGTTGTCTAACATGCCGGCAGTGTTTATGGATTTGATGAAACGAGTATGCAGACCATACTTAGATAAATTTGTGATCGTGTTCATCGATGATATCTTGGTCTACTCGAAGACCAAGGAAGAAGATGATGCACATCTTAGGCTAATTTTGAAGTTGCTCAAGAAGGAAGAATTGTACACCAAGTTCTCGAAGTGCGACTTTTGGCTGTCGAAGGTACAATTTCTTGGACACGTGATTGATAGTGAAGGCATTCACGTTGATCCTGCGAAGAATGAGTCAATCAAGGATTGGGAATCACCCAAGACTCCAACAGAAATTCACCAATTTCTAGGTCTTACCGGTTACTACCGACGATTTATCGAAGGTTTATCCAAGATTGCCAAGCCTATGACGAAGCTGACTCAGAAAAGTGCAAAGTTTAATTGGGGTGAAAAGGAGGAAACTGCTTTCTAGACATTGAAGCAAAAGTTGTATAGTGCACCGATTTTGGCATTGCCCGAAGGAAGTGAAAACTTCGTAGTATATTGAAATGCTTCTCACAAGGGATTAGGCGCAATGTTGATGCAAAAGGAGAAAGTCATAGCTTATGCATCCCGCCAACTCAAAATCCATGAGAAGAACTACACAACACATGATTTGGAATTGGGAGATGTGGTGTTCGCTCTTAAGATATGGAGACATTACCTTTACAGCACGAAGTGCGTTGTGTTCACTGATCATAAGAGTTTACAACATATTCTAGATCAAGAAGAGTTGAACATGAGACAACGTAGATGGTTAGAGCTGTTAAGTGACTACGACTGTAAGTTATGTTATCACCCGGGAAAGGCGAATGTGGTGGCTGATGCGTTAAGCTAAAAGAGTAGACCTAAGCCACTACGAGTTCAAGCCTTGGTTATGACAATTGGTTTGAACCTCCCTGTGCAAATCTTGAATGCTCATGTTGAGGCAATAAAGGAAGAGAATTATGAAACAGAAGATTTGTGTGGCATGAATAAGAATCTGGAGCCACGTGCAGATGAAACATTGTGTTTGAAGAATAAAAGTTGGATATCATGTTTTGGTGACTTGAGATCTTTGATTATGCACGAGTCGCATAAGTTAAAGTATTTGATCCACCCTAGATCGGACAAGATGTAAAAAGATTTGAAGAAGCTATACTGGTGGCCCCACATGAAAGCAGAAATTGCCACGTATGTCAATAAATGCATGACTTGTGCAAATTGAAGAAACATGTAATCTTATGATCTACCAAGAACAAGAGAAAGAGATGTGGGTTGTGATGGATGGAATGGATGAATTGTATTATGTGTGAAAATATGAAAATTGAAACAACCAACCCTTCTCCAAGGCTAGGAGAGGGAATATATAGTACATGAATTGGCCGGCCCATGGTCTATGATGGGCTTCCTATGGGCCTTGGGCCGGACTAGGTTACTAATCTAATCATTACACTAACTACGAGCTAAGACTATTACAACTTGGAAGTGACCGACACTTTTTGTGTTTCCAACAATCTCCCCCTAAGGGAGGTCACTCCATTTTACAAAACTTTAAGCCTAGCATATAATGCTTTGTCTTTAATCTTTAGCTCATCCTTTTGACATTCTCCTGTGAGTATGTTGTAGTGATCATTGATTTCTGGATTGAGCTTGTTCCTTGAACTTGTATTTGACATTGTGATCTTGAGCATCTTGAGATCATCAACCAAGCACAATCTCTTCGCCATCTTGAAACTTTGCCATCTTGTGAACTTGAGACTTCTGGACCGACATGCTCATACCTTTCTTGATTTGTTGACTTGAAAAGCTTTAGTGTTGCATCTTTCTTGAATTTCTTTAACTATAATACTTCATCACTTCGAGAAAGACGTTCGTTATCAGAGTTGCGGAAGTCTTGAAATATGTATTTGAGCCTTTCATGAAGTCCTTTTGTTTGTCTATCGGGTATGAGCATGTGGCTATGGATCTTGTGAGATAGCTGGAATCAAGAACCTCCACCACCATCTTTAAATAGCCTACATAAAAACAGTTAGCAATAAAGCAGGGGGACGAATATGGCTTTGTCATTTGCCCAGGTTTGGTTGGAGTAACCTTCAAATCCGTGAGGATCGACCTGTGATCAGATAGATTCAATTTAAGAAGAATCTTCTTGACAGGATTTCCAGCTGTAGTATTGAATCTTTCTAACACATAAGTATTAGATTCATCGTACTCAGCATGTTCTCATTATCGGAACGTCTCAAAGCAGACAGCACGATAAGAGTGAACCAGTGAGTTACTATCTCACCGATTGATATAGAAAATCGATTTGAAAATCAATCGACGTGTCACTTGATAAAGTGGTTTTGTGACACATCGAGAGTTTTAAGCAATTCAAAATTCTTTAACCGTTGATCCATAACCTGGAACAAGTTTGATTCATAAAGAATCGCACCATTGTTGCTTTCCAGTTGTCACAAGCTTGATTCATAAGAATCGCACAAGTCACCTACCATGAGCTTGTTTGATGTTGGCTCAAGCAGGATTTCCATCTTCATTGTGAATACCTAAGTATCACTCGGATGTTCTGGCAAAATCACAAGGATCTTGCGTAGGACTCTAATGATATTACTTGATATTCACATTGTGTGAGATAACAAGCTAAATTATGACAAGTGTCCTAATGAGATTAATGGATGATCTCTTTTGGCTCTAGACTCAATAGTGCACTTTTAATTTTAGTGATCGGAGGCTGGAGCTGAGTGCCACCTTTTCAATATCAACTAACTCGGAGTGAGAAAGTCAATAGAAATGAGTGTATCTCCGTGAGTTTTGAAACAAAGTCTTTCCGACTTTGAGTGGCTGGGAGGGGTTTGTGCATAGCGTCACTGGGTCCATGACTGTCTTCAATGTCAGACAACACCTAAGTGTTTCTGACAGCATATGTATTGACCCGGTTTCTGCCTAAGTGTATGGAGGGCTTCTTTCTTTTCACCCTTTATCCTTACATTTCTTTTTCATTCTTCAACCCCTTCAATGCTTACCGAGACTTCATAACTAACACCTTGTTGGGTTTGTTCCAGTGTTAGCTCCATCTCAGTCGGCATTATTCCCGATTCTCACTTTTTCTCCTTTTTAATCATACCTAAGGACTTCTACACTAACTAGTGGATATCCCTGGGTAGATCCCTCCGGTTCTGGCTGGATCATGGGATTTGAATACCTATACCTAACCACCTTATAACTCCATAAAATTAAGTACATGGTCGGTCTTTTAGGGTATTCCATCACCATTACAAACCAAAATCATTGAAAAATTCATTCAAAGTGTTTGATATAAATATCAAAAGGTTTACACTTTGAATGTTTTTAATCATCACTAAAAGCTCCCCCTTAACATGTGCATCGTAATCGTAGTACATGCTAAGTGTGGAGTGCATCGAGTCCATTTTAATTGATTACTTCTGTCAATATACATTAAGTCCAGGTTAATCACATTTTCTCCCCTTATCCAAAATGTTAATCCCTTGATATTTTGGATATCAATTGATTAACCGTTCGGGGACAAAATGATGTATTCTAGCAAAATGGAACATATTATTGCTCCCCCTCAACTTTTGAGGGTTTATAAGATGGTGCCGAGTACAATTATTTGAAAGATTTTGAATTTACTAAGAAATTCTTGTAAAATTTGTACTCGAGCACATCTTATTTTTCACCAAAAAATCTACACTAGTTATTAACATATTCACAAGATAAAATTATTTACGAGGATTGACCTTATAAGATGAGAACAACATATGATAAATCATATGGTCCTTTGAAGCCGCCGTAGGTCTCCTTCGTACAATCTCCCACCAACGAACTTTTCCAAGCTCCTCATTAACCTTCTTTCTTTCAAGAGGTTGTCAATCTGATCTTTCTTTGTCCAAGCACTCTTCAGCGTTGCTTCAACTTTCTTTCCAAGTTATGAAAGTCTTTGCATCAAACTTCGAGGATAGAACAGATTCAGATACATATGTAACTTGAGCTTGTGTGGTTGGTGTTGATGTTGTCTTAGCTTCCCCCTAAACCAGCAATCCTTTCTTGAGTAGATTCAGAACTTTCTTGCAAGCCGCATCAAGCAGTCTTGATGTATAAAACCCAGATATCCGAAGTACACAAATAACTCAAAACCGCAACACCAAAGTCAATTAAGTCCCGGATGTCCGTATTTCTCCTTACATGATAGTGATGATATAAATTGTAACACCAAAGTCAACTAAGTCCTGGATGTCACAAGTATTCCCTCTAAGTAGTTGAAATGATAACACCTAAGTCAACTAAGTCCCAAATGTAGACATTTCTTCCTGTATGATACTAACTATTTAAAGGAATTATCATACCTATGTGTACCTCATTTATCCAATATATCTACTCATTTTAAGAATAAGCTTAGTGATTGACCGGTTGGGCAAGACACTAATTAAATCAGAAAGAATTCTTCTCACATTTTAAATAATTATACTCCTAACACTTTCCTCTATGGACTTAAATAATGCATACTAGCTAATGACGAGATGTCTCTTCCATCATGTGATAGAAATAGTATACCCGAAAGATTCAACACAACCTAAAATCAAAAGAAGCTAACCTCAAAAGACAAAAAAAGCTAACCTTAAAATATTTTAAGAATGACATTCCCGTCATACAGTTTTGGCTTTGACTCCTGAACTTTCTTCAGATAGAAAGGTTTTTCAAAACCGATAGCTTGTTTCGTGGAATGATCATAACAAATTTTGGATTTAGTCATCATATGAACAGTTTGCGCAGATTGACCTCTTTTGAAAATGATATTATCAAGTTGCTTAATTTTCTTTTCTAAAGCAATTTCTCTATCAATATTTCTGTTTTCTTCCATTTTTAAATCATTTTTGAGATCAGAAACTGTTTTCATTAAAGAATCCTTTTCTTGCACTTGTTCAGAAAGAGTTTGCTTAAGACGTTCAATCTCGGCATACTGTTCATTTGATCCTGAAAAACTGTTCTTAACATTTTGCATTTCTTTCAAATCTTTAACCTCTTCTTTATATCTGTCAAGCTCGGTAGTCAAAGCTTTATTGGCACTTTTATATTCCAGATTAACATTGGTGCAGTTCATCACTTGGGTATTTAATTGTTCAAACATAGATAATATCAGGACATCTTGTTGAGCAGAAGAGTTAGAATTCTGGACAGTTTCCTGTTGTGTTTCACTCAGATACTGAGAATAAGGAATGATATTGCTATCACTGGTTATTTCAGTTTCTGTCTGATTCACATCATTAGACTGTTCAGAAGACGTCATTATCTGCTCATGTTGATTGATTAAATCATGGGTCAGATTATCCGGATTGTGGACCTCAGTGAGTGCATCTGAGCCATTCCTAGAAAGATTCGCCATGAGACCAATCTTGGCTGAGTTAAGTTCATCACAATCAGAGTCATAGGCATCTAAATCATCGGCTTGATAAGCAGCATTGTGGGTGATGACAGTCTGAGAGGTTTGAATGTCAAGAAGTCCTGGATCTACCAAAAATGCTATTTTTTCCTCTGTTAAAGCTTGACCACTTGCTTAAGCTTGAACTAGCAACACTTTATCATTGAACCATGTTTCATCCCTTTTCCTCTTAGGCTTAGTACACTGCTTGCACCCTTCTTCGGGTCTACCCGAACCCACAAACCCGGCTGTCCCCGTGGCTGTCCCGGCTTCGAGACCCAAACAAACACACCCCGCGGGTGTTTCTTCACAGCCAAACGCATCCTTGGCTGTTTTATGCTAAACCCCACCGCACCCTACTCGGTTGATATACAAACCAAACGCAGCCGTGGTTATAACCACGAAACCAAACGCACTCTATGACTGTGGTTTAATACCGAACGCACCCTTGTGGGCTGCAGTCGAACCCAACGCACCCTTGATGCGGTTTAACCCAGAAACAAACGCACCCCTTGCGGTGGTAACAAGCCCGACGCACCCTTGTTGATGTTTTCTATCAAAACCAATGCACCCTTTTCGGGGCTTATATAACAAAACCATACGCACCCTTGTTGTTGTGAAGGCCCAACGAAACAAACACCCTTTCGGATGAAATGATGATGGCGATGAGAGGGGGTGGTGTTGGTGCGTCGGTGGTGGAGGTGGTGTAGGGTGGCATGGCAGCGGCGGCTGAGGTGGGTGGTGGTGATGGAGGCGCGTGAAGGGGAGTGAAGTGGTGGGTCGAGTAGATCCGGAGGTGGGGAGTATTTTTGGTGTTGGCCGGATAAGCCCGCCGGAAAACTTTTCCGGCGGCGGCGACGTGGTGGTGGCCGGAATGTTGGCCGGAGAAGATGGTGGCTGGCCGGCGGTGGGGCGGCCGGACATGGGAGGAGGGAGAGAGAGATTAAAAAGAGTGTGTGTGTATATATGAGATGAAATGAAAATTTGTTATATGAAAATTTTATTTATATAAAAAGTCTAAAAGAAAATGACACATTTACATAGTGTGGGGTGATTTTTGTAAATATTCAGGGAACAATGTGAAATGTTGTTAAACTTTTATAATATATTGGTTCGGTTCGTTTGAGCGAATTATTCGGACGATTAATCTCGAAACTTGAGTCATTGCTTTCCGAAATCATTTTCTGTTTAAAATGAGTATTTACTTGATAATGTCTATTAATATTTATAAACATTTAATAAAATATTGTTATTCATTTTGTGAACCGTTTTGGTTCTGTCCACGATATTAAAATTGGATTGCAACTCGTATTTTCGCGTTATTCCGCATCGCTTTATTTAAAATGATGGGTCTAATTTTTTTATATATATATTCAAATAAATATGATAATTTAAAACAAAATTAATTGTTTTTGTGGTGTCCGCGTTGTATATTGTTCGAAAAAATGTTTGTCGGTGCTGGGTTAGCCTTTTCGCTCGTTTCAAGGTCTCGGGCAAAACTGATAAAATTGTTAGGATTGTTGTTTATCATCGATTTGCTTTGGTCAAGCGTGAAAACGTGATTTAGATGATCGTTCTTATAAGTCAAGTCAGATCCTAAAAGTCAAAGGGTAAAATAATTATCTAAAAATCCGAAAATTCTCAGATGTTACAGTGCCACCTTTTCAATATCAACTAACTCGGAGTGAGAAAGTTAATAGAAATGAGTGTATCTCCGTGAGTTTTGAAACAAAGTCTTTCTGACTTTAAGTGGCTGGGAGGGGTTTGTGCATAGCGTCACTGGGTCCATGACTATCTTCAAATCAAAAAAAAAAAAAAAAAAAAAAACCCCCCCCCCCCCCCCCCCCCCCCCCCCCCCCCCCCCCCCCCCCCCCCCCCCCCCCCCACAAAAAAAAAAACCAAAAACAAGACAAATGTCAAACAACACTAAGTGTTTCTGACAGCAAATGTATTGACCCGGTTTCTGCTAAGGATATGAAGGGCTTCTTTCTTTTCACCCTTTTATCACATACGTTTCTTTTTCATTCTTCAACCCCATGCAATGACTTATGAGGACTTCTTAACTAACACCATGTTGGGTTGTTCCAGTGTTAGATCCATCTCAGTCGGCATTATTCCCGATTTACTTTTTCTCCGTTTTAATCATACCTATGACTTCTACACTAATAGTGGATATCCTGGGTAGATCCCTCCGGTTTCTGGCTGGAGCATGGGATTTGAATACTATACCTAAACCACCTTATAAATCAATAAATTAAGTCTTGGTCGGTCTTTAAAGGTATTCCATAACCATTACAATCCAATATCATTGAAAAATTCATTCAAAAGGGTTTCTAATTATCAATAAGGTGTACATTTGAATGCTTTTTAATCATCACTAAAGCTCACTCCTTAAATGTGCATCGTAATCGTAGTACATGCTAAGTATGGAGTGCATCGAGTCCATTTTAATTGATTACTTTTGTCAATATACATTAAGTCCAGGTTAATCACATTTTCTCCCCTTATCTAAAATGTTAATCCCTTGATATTTTGGATATCAAAATGATTAACCGTTCGGGGACATAATGATGTATTCTAGCAGAATGGAAACATATTATTGCTCCCCCTTAACTTTTGAGGGTTTATAAGATGGTGCGGTTCAATTATTGAAAGATTTTGATTTACTAAGGAAATTATTGTAAAATTTGTACCGAGCATCATCTTATTTTGAACCAATAAATCTACACTAGTTATTAACATATTCACAAGATAAAATTATCTACGTGGGATTAAACCTTTTATGATGAGAAAAAACATTGATAAATCATATGGTCCTTTGGAAGTGCCGTAAGTCTACCCATGTATTGGTCTTTCGCAAAAAATCTCTCCAAAATCTTCATTAACACCTTCTTTCTTTCAAGTGGATGTCAATCTGATCTTTCTCTGTCCAAGTATCTCTCAGCGTGCTTAACTTTCTTCCAAGATTATTAAAGTATTTGCATCAAATTCGAGGATGATACAGATCTAGTTTCATATATAACTTGTGATTTGTGTGTTAGTGATGTCGTGTTGATGTTGTCTTAGCTCCCCCTAAACTAGTTTTCCTTTCTTGAGTAGATTCAGAACTTTCTTGCAAGCGCATCAAGAGAGTCTTAATGGATAAAGTGTGGCATCCTTAGGGGAATATCCGAAGTACACAATAACCCTTTCGTGGAACTTGATTACCGCAACACCAAAGTCAATGAGTCCGGATGAGTGCACATTTCTTCTCTCTGGATAGTGATGATATAAATTGTAACACCAAAGTCAACTAAGTCCCGAATGTCATAATTATTCCCTCTAAGTAGTCAAAATGATAGCACCTAAGTCAACTAAGTCCCAAATGTACTCATTTCTTTCTGCAGAATACTGACTGGCTTAAGGAATCATCATACCTATGTGTACCTCTTTTATCAAATGTTTCTACTTCTTTTAAGAATAATTTTAGGGATTGACCGTTTGAGGAAGCATTAATTGAATCAGAAAGAACTTTTCTTACATTTTAAATAATTATACTCCTAACACTTCCCCCTAGGGACTCAAATGATGCATACTAGCTAATGACGAGATGTCTCTTCCATCATGTGATAGAAATAGTATACCTGAAAGATTCAACACAACCTAAAATCAAAAGAAGCTAACCTCAAAAGACAAAAGAAGCTAACCTCAAAAGAAGGCCAAGGACACTATCAAGTATACATCTACTCCTTCCCCCTTGCTGGTTTCGACACGTCGGAATCAGCAAAACTTTGTATGCACACATACTCGAGATCGTGTTTTAAGAATATATAAGCTTATATCTATCACGTGAGGATCAACTTCAAGGCTTTTTAAAACTATGAAAGTATTTCCAAGTATTCCTAAGTCTTTTACAAACTATAAGGTGTTGGCAATATTGATCGAATGTAGTTTAAAGCCTGAATTCACTAAGTTTCAAATCACAAATAAGTCCATAAAGATTTAAACGAATGACATTCTAAAGCTTGTGTAGTTAAATTCCATATACTACCTCATAATTATGATCAGTTCATTATTAAAAACTTTATCCGTTTATGTGACTTATTTTGAAAGACCGTTTTAAAAGATTATTTGATGATGATTTCTCCCCCTCAAATAATGACCCATTTTCTATTTAAAGAGTTGTAGTCGTTGTTTGAGAAGACAAATGTATGATGAAAAATGTTTTCAGATGATTGAATGATTTTATATGTGACAAAACAACAAACACCATGATAAATAAGATTTCTCTTATTTATACTCATAAATGCACTGAAACGTACACTTATGGAAATATAGGAAGCACGGGTTGTGATGCAAAGTAATCACAAGCCTTTGCATGGTCATAGAGTAGACCATGCCCGAGAATAAATTCCCGTTGTTAGGAACAACTGTCTTTTAGACGACATGTTTTCCTCAAGGTGAAAAGCGGGTTACTATCTGAAATAATAGCAAGCCATATGGCATGTTTTGAAAACATTAGAAACTTCTGCTCGAACTTCATTTACAGGCTCGTATCATTGTTGAATGACATTTCTAAGACCGTAAATGTTATCGATTTTCAGAAGACATGCCATTTGAAAACTTCTTTTTGTATTTTTCTCATTTTTTAATTTTGTATTTTGTTTTTGAAAAATTTATATAAAAAGAAAATATTTTTAGTTTTTCTGAGTTATATTATATACAAAGGATATTCGAATAGGTACCACCACTATTCGTCAGTGTCATCTGCTAACTTTTTTAGTGTCTCCGGCGTAAAACTTCGCATACCCAGCTTGTTGATTAGAAATTCATTTCTTTCTCGGCCAAGAGATTTAGTGAAGATGTCCACCAATTGATACTCCGTATTGACAAAGTAAAATACGATCACACCATTTTCAACATGCTCCTTGATGAAGTGAAATCTGATGTCTATATGCTTGGATCTGGAATGTTGAACGTTGTTGCAGCATAAGGCAAAAGCGTTTTTGTTATCATGGTACATTGGAATTTTATTGAATCCAAAGCCATAGTCGGTAAGTTGTGATCTCATCCAAAGGACTTGAGCACAACAACCGGACAAACCAATATATTCAGCTTCTGTACTAGATATCGCAATGCTTTTTTGCCTTTTAAACGACCAGCTCACAAGTCTATCACCCAAAAGTTGTATACTACCAGATGTGATACGGCGTGTATCTTGACAACCAGCATGATCCGCATCTGCAAATGCTATTAGTGCAATGGAAGAATCCTTCGGATACCAAAGTCCCCGATGTACGGTTCCTTTTAGATACCGAAAGATCCTTTTTACCGCATTTAAGTACTTTTTGGTAGGCCGAACCTGATACCGGGCACACATGCATATAGAAAATTATAGGTCAGGTCTACTAGGCTGTAAGATAAAGGAGGGTGCCAATCATACCACGATAGTGTGATGGATCTACAACTTTCCCTTCTTTATCGTCATCCTCTATAGCTTTCCCTTCTTTATCCTCATCCAGTTTGGATTTCTCCACCATGGGAGTATCCACTAGGTCACAAGATTCAAAACCATATTTCTTTAGTGATTCAAGAGCATATTTAGATTGTGTTTATGAAGATTGCTCTGGGATTTTGTAGGAAATCTGTTGTACTATAGAAAAAATGAGATTTTCACCATCGTCGACACTTCTTGAATTTTGAACACATGATTTTAATAGCAAATAGATCATAGAGTCATGGATACAGGAATGAAGACAACTATCATACACGGAGCGTGGACAGCTTGTTTCAACCCATAAAGAGCTTTCTTGAGCTTGTACACGTAGTTAGGTTTGTTTGGATCCACAAATCCGTCCGGTTGGCTAACATAAACCTCTTCTCGTAGATTACCATTCAGAAACGCAGTCTTCACATCCATTTGATAGACGACCATGTTCATATGAGCAGCAAACGCCAGAAAAATTCGTATAGCCTCTAGTCTTGCAACCAGAGCGAAGGACTCTTCAAAATCGATTCCCTCTTCTTGACGATTAATCCAACGATGCGATCCAACGAGCCATTATTTTCAGAATACCCTTCCTAACTCATAAGCTTACCTCTATAGATCAACTTGAGAGTTGATTGACAAATGCTTTATCAGGAGAGGAAACAACGTTCCCAACATCAAGATGTTCTAATTCATAAGTTTCTTCTTGCTAGCTTCAATCCAACATGTTGAGTTAATGGTCTTTGTAGTTCTTAGGTATTACTTGCACACTTTAAGTTAACTGATGTGAGAAAGGCATCATAGTAGCAGAATAAGGCTTGTTCATAGAGTTGTAGTAATGTGGAAACTGGTCTGTCGAGATTATCGATTATATTATTAAGTGGATGATCCTTAGTCCATTTGCTATTGTGTTTAGATACTTGGTGATCGGGAGGCACTTATTGTTATTGAATAAACTTTCGATGATGAGGAGTTTTGTCATGAAGCAACTTCTGGAATTGGGATACCAAAGTACGAATCATTACCTATATGTGTGGAAGTCAATTCATGATTTATCTTTCTTCAACAATTGCAGAAAGGATAGGAGTCTTGTTGTTTCTTGTGTTGTATGAGAGTTACTTGGTGATGGTGCATCTTGATCAACTGTAGTTGAGGAAGGTGAGCCAGTTAATACAGCATGTTCAGGTGCAAATACTTCAGGAATATGAGCATGTGACCTTATGGTGCTTGTAAATCAACATAAGGTGGGGGATTAAGTGACTCATCAAACATTGGTTGAAACAACAAATCCCATTCAGATCTTGTAGGTCGTTTACTAATGTGTTGAAGGAGGAGGGTTTGGCACGAGTCCTGAACTGATTGTTACAGGAGTCATATCATGACGTGCGGGTCCTGAACTGCTGTGTTCAGAAGCCATCGCGGTTAGCTCATCAAAGTCACTGAATGGTTTCAATTTATCGTCTGGTAGTCTGTTGGAAAATCAAATGCTTTCTTCGTGGGTGCTAGCAATGAAAATACCAATGTCAGCCTTTGGTTGTAACTTGCCCAAATTCTCGCTATCATTCGTTGGGTAGCAGAGTGCACCAAACACATGAAGATACGATAGATCAGGAGGTTTGTCGTGTAAAAGCTCGTATGGTGTTTTACCATGACGACGACGTATCATGGAATGATTTTGGGTATAATAGGCTGTGGTAACCGCTTCGGCCCATAGAAAATAAAGGGGCTTTTGGCATTAAATTAATAGTGCGGCTTCTTCTATTTTGTTACGTATTTCATCTTTTCAACAACACCGTTTTGCTGTGGAGAGCGGGCAACTGATGTTTCATGAGAGATGCCAACCTTCTCATAATATTCATGCAATGTCTGATTAACAAACTCAGTTCCATTATCTGTTCTGATGCGACGGACGGTTTCCTTAAGCCGTACTTGTATCATCTTCAAAAAATTGATAATAAAAGCTGGAACTTCATCTTTTGATTATTAAGTAGGCAAACATATTACAATGTAATCGAGAGTACGTCGTCGACAATTTAACGAGGATGTATTTTTCACAGTGACAATCATGACACGCATTGGCCAAACAATATCATATGCAACAGATAGAGTTTTTCTTGATTGGTGTCCTCAGATTTGGGTTTGTGAGGTTTCTTTGAACTTTTGCCTAATGCACATGCAGAACATAAATGATCATTTTCAAACTTGAGCTTAGGGAGACCTCGGACAAGTCCATGTCTTGCAAGATGATTAATAGCACCAAAGTTTAAGTGAGATAGACGATGATGCCATAACCCAAAGGAACTTTGTTTTTGAAGCCTTTGACAATAGACAAATGGAAGAGGCACGCCATCATATTCCAAGTGATGAGGAGTGTTGTTACTAATGATTATCCCTCGAGATCCGCCGTCAATAATCAACACTTCGAGTTGCGAAAATGAGCGTGTGATGTTGACGAAAGGCCATTCGAGATGGGAATCAAATATGTCCATAAAAAATATATTATGCCCAAGGCTTCGAAACGTAATAAACCCTTGAAATAGTAACATTCCAATCTGATTAGTCTCCTAACCCATTATCTTTGCAACTTGATTTCATTTCAGAATTTAACATGTACCCCAAGAATTTACTGATGAAATTGTGTGCTTGAGGATCGATCTCCGTTCATGTGCTTTGAGCAAGGAGTCCAAAATACCAGAGGACGATTTGGAACAACTACATTCAATAAGAGAAGTAGATGGAACATTGGCTTTTGTGGACCAGGATTTACCTGGGTTCTGTTTGTTAGCAGAGTTTGGTTTCTATACTTAGTTATGCTTACGGAACTCTAGTATTCTTAGTCTTCCTAGGTTTCCTTGGTATACAAATTACCATAGGTTTGGGTGATTTCAGATTGCTTAGACTATTGGTTTCCTAGGAGGCACTTCATGTTGTAGTGTATTTAATCCTAGTTAAAGGCACACATTCATTAACAATAGTGTAAGGTGCGAACTGGTTTGGGTCTACCAACATTCATTTCTTAGTGAACACTTTATCTATTGGTTTCAATCTTCTTTCTTAGATTTTCTCTTCTTTGGTTTAGCACAAATTTCACATCATTCAAAGAAATTAGAAAACACACAAATTTATCAGTAAACATGCAATCATCACCGATAATACAGACATAATCTTAATTATTGTTTCTTGGAATTCCTGCACTGACGCATGATCCATTAACTTTTAACAGTACCATTCCTTTTATTCAACTTGATTTATCATTCCTAGAGTGAGCTTTACTTTATTTTCGAATTTTACTTGGTGTTTGCAGATTCTTATCATTCATGGTGTCTATGCCTGAAGGCTGTGAATCCGTAGCACTAGGCAGTAAGTCTTTACTATGTAGAATGCAACCCCAAAACCCCATGTTTGTTAGAAACTATGTTGAGGTCGAGTCTGGTTTTTGTGTTGTCTGTGGAGTGAGAGATTCGGCAATTCCTACTTTCTTGTCTTTTTCCTTGGTGTGGACCGCAACCTAATGAGGATTAAATTGTTGTGCTAGGGAAAGCAATGTCTACTTATGTTTGAAAGCAATTGCGTGGAATGACTTTGGTATCCTAAAGGTTTGACTCTAAGTGAATCTTGAGGTTAATTCGCTTCTTTACATGTTCGACTAATATTCCATAAGGACGAAGCTTCTTCCTGAGTGTGCTTAAGTGTAGGAGGATGTGAGCAGTCCTTTTATTAACAATTTGGGCGTGATTGGTTACACATTATCTTAGACACTTTTGGTTATCAACATAAGTGGGTCTGTATAAGCCTCTTATTTACGCTTTTCCTTTAAGTTTCCTTGATCTTGTTTGAGTAACGCATCACATTGTCTTTTGGATTGAAACACGTTTTGTTTTAAATCGAGTCATAAAAGGTTGCTATAAGTCTGTTTCAAATGCTATTCTTAGCAACAAGTTTTTGGCACTCTATGTTCCAATTCTATGTTCAAGAGTGCAATTTCATCCATGTCCATTTTGACTTTACTATCCTCTACATTTCTCTTACGACTTATTTGCTCTTCAATTGACTAATGACTGTGTTCTTTCTCTTGCGATGAGCTCTCATTTTACTTAATTCTAACACACTGAGTAAGACTTTGAGCATTTGATCTAAAAACACTGTTTTTTTCTGTTGATAAAATTTTTGATTAAAGTTGAGAATTCAGCTTCCAAGTGATGCAATGTTTTCAGAGTTTGTAAAACTTTACAAAGTTTAATCGTAAGTTTCTTTATCAACCAAAATCTTTTTGTTGAGAGCTCAGTCTTGAGTTCGAGCACTTTTGACATTCATCTCACAGTTTAAATAACCATCATGCACAGACAAATTCATAACAGTTTGTACATAATCTGATAAATGGCTTGTGCAAGAGTCGTTCATTTTTCACTCTAAACTTGATTCATTTTAACTTCGAAAGTTGGAATCCAAGCGAATGTGGTTCAACGGCCTGTTCCATTGATTAAGAAGACATTTGGGAACATCGGCAATCTCATCAACCAGTATTGATTGAAGTTATTGAAGATATCTTTTAATCCTTTTATAAACGGAATAATTTCATCTCGAAAACAAGCCTTTGTATGTTCAAACCCCCACGTGCCCTCAGTGATAGCTGTGGCAGTGGTTTTTTAGTTAACAACCTGATCAAAGCCAATAAGATGGCGTTTAAGCTCTTTCAAGCTAGTATTCACCATACTCACTTTAGGAAGTTCTTTTGGAACCTCAACTTTGTTGGTTGTGGAAGAAGGAGATGGGTCTAAAGGTGTGACCGAAGTCCGCTTTACCAATAGGCAGTATTACTATATAAATCAGATTGTCGAACAAATCGTTTTTTGTTGTAATCGTTATTAAGAATAGCATAATTAATGGGTTTAGTGTTCACTTTATGTTTTACAACCATTGGATCTTGTTCTTTCAAAAGCATTTTTGAACGACTCTCTTCACAAATCATTAATGTCTCATCAGAATCAGGAATCACAATAGCATCCATTTTAAGAATGACATTCCCGTCATACAGTTTTGGCTTTGACTCCCGAACTTTCTTCAGATAGAAAGGTTTTTCAAAACCGATAGCTTGTTTCGTGGAATGATCATAACAAATTTTGGATTTAGTCATCAGATGAACAGTTTGCGCAGATTGACCTCTTTTGAAAATGATATTATCAAGTTGCTTTATTTTCTTTTTTTAAAGCATTTTCTCTATCAATATTCTGTTTTCTACCATTTTTAAACATTTTTGAGTTCAAAACTATTTTAATTAAAGAATCCTTTTCTTGCACTTGTTCAGAAAGAGTTTGCTTAAGACGTTCAATCTCGGCATACTGTTCATTTGATCCTGAAAAACTGTTTTCAACATTTTGCCTTTCTTTCAAATCTGTAACCTCTTCCTTTATATCTGTCAGACAGGTAGTCAAGCTTTATTGGCATTTATATGTCCATCGAGTTATACATGTGTGTAGTTCATCACTTGGGTATTTAATTGTTCAAACATAGATAATATCAGGACATCTTGTTGAGCAGAAGAGTTAGAATTCTGGACAGTTTCCTGTTGTGTTTCACTCAGATACTGAGAATAAGGAATGATATTGCTATACTGGTTATTTCGTTTCTGTTGATTCACTCAATAGACTGTTTTAGAAGGAGTCATTATCTGCTCAACCTTTGGATTGACTAAAATACTAGGTCGCTTATCCGATTGTGTACTCATGAGTGCATCTGGAGCCATTCATTGGAAAAGATTATGCCATGAGAGCAATCCTTGGCGAGTTAAGTTATCACAATCAGAGTCATTGGGCATTCAGATCATCGGCTTGTTAAGCATTCATATGTGGGTAATGACAGTCTGAAGTTTAGAGTGTCAGGAAGTCTGGATCTGCATAAAATGCTATTTCTTCATCTGTCTAAAACTTGACACTTGTGAGCTAGAACCTAGTAACACTTTATCATTGAACACGTTTCATCACCTTTTTTTCTTGGGCTTAGTACACTTGCTTTGAAATATGACCCTCCCTTTGCAATTAGTCGTAACAGTGAACTGTTCGTTGTTTCCTGTGTTGCTTCCACTTGCTCCAGGTATGTATTTTCTAGTTATTCCAGCAGCATAATTAGTTTGTCTCCCCTTAATAGGTTGCACATTTACTTTTCCTTCATAGATGGTTGCTTGTTGACGAGGGTTTTGACGAAGTCTTAGCTGACTAGTTGGTTAGTAGGATACCGGGGTGTGATACAGCAGTTAAGAATGACATCCATGTGATTGTTCCATCAATATGGATCATCCCTACTTTCTGGTACACATGAGAATACAATTAGGACCAAGAGTCTGGTTGGAATAATTCAGATTGTTGATGTTGGTAAGTTGTGGAGCATATTCAATGGTGGAAGGATGAATTTGTGGAGAATAAACGTTTGTGGTGAAACTAAGGTTTTGGTATTCTTTTATGGATAAGTGAGTGAAGATGGTATTAGATTGACATGGTTGTGGATGTGTGAGTTGATAAGGTTGTAACAAAAAACTGTGAAGACTGGATATGTTGAAACATGATGTTGTGGTAGAGAGTTCGGTGGTGATGTGTTGTAGATGAGATTGAAGCTGGCTGAGTTAATGGTGAGATGCAACTAATAGTAAGAGGGTCGGGTTCGTTCTGCATTAATAGAACTTCTTTTGCATGTCTTTATGTTGTTGTAGGTAAGCATCAGCTGATCCATCTTGGTAGTATGCAAGTCTTTGACCAATTTAACATCAGTAACAATAAAAATAAAATTTTGGACCCCCCTTTCCCCATTCATAGGAAAAAGTGTTTAAAAACTTGGTGTTACTTTAAAATTTTGCTCAATGGCTTCTCTGTAGTATTGGTTTTAATGTGTTTAATTTACACATACCATTTTCAATTGGAAACGGACTTAAAAGACTAAAAAACGTACACAAAATACATTTGTATTTGTATGTTTTGCATTTGAATTGGTGAATATAGGTAAGGATATTCAAAAAGAAAGCCAAAAAACGACCAAACTAAGCACGGATGGGAAATGACAAAGTCAATCCAAAGACAAAGTCAGTCCAAAGTAGCCACTAAAGAAAATACTACTTGAGGGACTAAAAACTGCCCATGACCTCAAGTTGTATTACAAAGAAAAAGACAAGGTGTCAAATTGCAAACCGGGAAAGATTGCATTCAAGTTATATTAACTTGAGGGAACAAAACTGTCCTACTGACCCAAAAGCCTTCTTTCCACGCTCCCAACAAAAAAACCAGGTACACTTGGATGTCGTCCCATACTTTCTACCTGCAAAACCACTCAACACCCTAGAAATATATTTAAACCACTCCTTTATCAACCCCAGCTGTAAAGTTGCCATGTTGGCAATCCTCTCACCATTCAAAAGTATTTCCGTTTATTTGGCGAGATTCCGAGATTGACTCCAAAGAAGCAAAAAAGATAATTGAAGGCTGGGATTTGTTGATAGAATCACCCTCAACAACAAGCCACACTTGGTTTTTGTCTTACAAAGAAACACAGAGAAGTCACAAAGAGAAAGAAGTCCACAGAGAGAAGACTCTCGGCAATATATAGAGCCTTTTGTAGCCTTTGAGGTCAACTATTAGTTTTTTAATTTTTAATATAACTTAGCTTATTTTCAGTTCTTTTAAAACTCATTTATAGCTTTTACTTTCAGGCTTTGTAACACTTTCATGTTTTAATGCAACTTTGAAGTTTTTAAATCAATTTACAATTTTCAAGTGTTATGTTTCTTTCTTGTGTTGTTTTGTATTCAACAAAGCTATCAACACTGTTGTTTAAAGCTGCTTTAATTAAGTAAATATTTAAAAGTTAAGTAGTTAAGAGGAAATTCACTCTCAAATACACCACTGCTTATTTTATGGATGATAGCCAGTTCTGGTTGGCTTACGGGACACACTAGCTTGTTTTATTGCAAGATAGAGGCTTGTAGATTCTTGGTTCATAGCCCTGTTTTGAGAAGGTGTTGTAGTTTCTCTTTTTCTTGTTGTCTTATTTATGTTTAGAACGCTTATTTAGTGCTTATTCTTGTACTAAAAACTGTTTTTAAGTGTTCTATTTTGTTATTAACAATCTGTTTTTAATAATTTAAGAACAAATCAGATTAATATAAAAAGAAATTTGATTTGTGAAAACTTTAAGGTGTTATTTTGAACTAAACAGTACTAACCCATAGTTAGTTCTGGCTAGTCATTTTTTGAGGTTTTTTAATCCTATCCAGTATTAACTTAAAGCTACATGTACTAACTCTAAGTTAGTACCTATAGTACTGGTGGTTATTTTAGCTTATCAACTTATTTTCTGTTTTATTAAGATTTCCTTAGCTTTGTAGAGTTGATTAAACACATTTCTTTAACTGTCTTTAGGAGTTAGCTCATAATTTAAGCTATATTTTCCTTATTCAAAGGATTTTCAATAGTTGATCTGAATTGTAGTTTTTTAGCTTATTCTCCTTTTTTCAGTTCATTATAGTTGCTCATTCTTCTGCCTGAAATGCTTAAGGGGTAGCTAAATATTGTTTTTTTAGCTATTTGCTTATTTCTTGCTTATGAACTATCAGTACTAAATAAGCAAACCAGTACTAACTTAAAGCTAGCAGCGTATAACTCAAGTTAGTATCTGGTAGTTAAAACTGTTAGTAACTTTGTTGTTAGTACTGCTGGAGTTTTTCTTGCTTATTAGCTTCAAATGCTTTTGGAAATTGCTTATTTAGAGTTTATTTAGCTTATTTAATTTGTATAAGCGTATTTGAGCTTATTGTGTCTTAGTATACCCGTTTTAAGTGTTTTTACATTTCCTAGTGTGTTTAATATATTTTGTGGGCTGCTTAGTTTATTTTCCTTGCTTCTTCTTGTGCATAAGTTATTAGTGTCGTACCCAATCTTCCTTGTTTATATTCAACATCGATGTGTGTTTCGTCTTGCGATGTCCCAATTCAAGCTCGTTTGGGACTTAATGACCAGGAGACTCCCTATTACTGTTCGGTTCTTTGCTCGCGGATTTGATCCCCATATATGCTTATATTTATTTTTACATTAAAAAGGAGTCTACTTTACACGAATGTCAAATTTCGGCGCCGCTGCCGGGGAGGCAGTGAAAAAGATTATCGCTACGTATTGAAATTTGTGTTTAAAGCTGTGAATATTTTCTTTATAAAAACATAAAAAGTACAAAAATATTTTTCATTTTCTTTTACTAGTATAATTATCATATAAAAACAAAAGAAAAAACCAAAATATAAAAAATTTTCCATAAAAAGAAACTAAATTCGCCAAATAGGTAAAAATACCAAAATATATATTCTCAATTTTTTTTGACGGAGCTGCGCTCGCATGCTCTCGCTTCTCTTCTGGTTAGAGATACCTTCGTTGGTTCCCAAATCGAACAAGATTTAAAACTTGCCACATTTGTGTCTCTTACGAGACATGTCGACCTCACCTTGAAAGTTAAGAGTCAAGCTATAAAGTGAGGTGTAAGGAGGGTTGTTCATAAGGATATGACCCGAAAGGAGAAAATAAGACTCTGCGCTATTCCTAATCCTCCGCCTCGCTTGTGCGTTCAATTCTTTTTGAGAGCTACCGTGAAGTAAGAGATTATTTGGTATAGAGTTGTCGTATCTCATTGTCGAGTTATAAATACATTGTGATAAATCATTGAAAAAAACCAAAAAAAAATTAGTGTTAAATTTTCTTTTTATATTTCTATTTTGTGCATGCGCTCTCGTTCTCAAGCCCGTAAACGTCAAAACTCGTTAAGTCCGGGACAAACTTCTGTTGTGCCACCAAATCTTGAGACCAAAATAACAATCAAGATAATTTTTCAATCGCCAATAGTACTGATGTGTCAGATACTCGGTTATTTGGCTCAAGTGCTTGAGGGGATACCACCGAGGGTTACGTGGATGCAATCGTTGTTCCGAAATTATCCGCGAACAACTTTGAGATCTATGCGATCTCTTAATCTTTTTCAAAAACAGCATATTTTTTGGGACATGATAAGAAGATCACATGATCACATCAGAGATCTTAAACAAGATCACTTCTACGATGAAGTCCCAAACGTCCCGAGTAGGCTTCGGCTAGGTTAAGTTATGCTTTTCCCATTTTCCCTCGACGGGAGCAGCCCTGGAATTTGGCCTTGAAAAGAGCCCCTAATCATTCTTACATTGGACTGATCTTTTTCGAATTCATTAAACATCTTTCCCTCCCTCTAAAACAACAAATTTACGCGAAATGAAAAACACAAGATTTCAACAAGAAATTTGATGAAACATTTTACGACGGCATGGGGACGAATTCAATGATCTTCTTAGGGGATGCCGCATCATGGCGTTTTCTGAAATTGCTTCAACTCGATACATTCTATAATTACCCTAAATTCGATATGATCAAGATTCATTGAACTCCGCTGGGGTGAGTAACTTTCTGGATAAAATGCCTCGTGGAATGCATAAAAATTCATCGAGAGCAAGTTCCAAAGTTCGTCAATCAAGAAGCAAGGCCATTGTGTTTCAAAAGTGAGTACGGCTCTGTCTAACTCCAGCAGTTTCATTCGATGTTGCTGAGCTGAAAGATATGGTTAGAGCATTGATTCTCGATAAGAAAAAACCATACTCCAGATCCCGCCTCCCTGTTAATGCAGTACGAGCAAAGTTGTTATAACTTGCAGGGGGTGGTCATTCTACCAAATTGTCCAGCCACCGATGGCATCATCTATCGTGACAATATCCAAGAATACGTGTCACAAGCCGCCGCAGTCAACTACAACCAAGGGAATGGCAGTTACCGACCTCAGATGGTTGCTAACCAAATTCGACCTCCCGGTTTTCCTCCTATGCAAAACCATCAAAACAACCAAAATCGGGGGATCAATTTCAACCAAAATTGGGAACGAAGGGGACAATTTAGCCAAAATAGGGGGTAATAATTTCAATCAAGGACAAGTTTACCAACCCCAGATTAATCAACCCCCGACTTTTCAAGCTCCAGCTTACCAAGCTCCAGTTCCACCAGCACCAGGTGTGTCTAAGCCTGATTTTGATAACTACGTCAAAGCTAATGACGCGGTTATGCAAAATATGCAAAATCAAATGGCAAATATAACGGACCTGATCACCAAATTCGTAAATAGTAATACCCGCAATCTTACTTCGGGTCGGGTTCTCTTCCAAGCAACACCATTGCTAACCCGAAAGGTGATGTGAAAGCAATCACTACCCGAAGCGGTGTTTCCTATAATGGACCTCAAATTTCTTCTCCTCCTAAAGAGAAGGAAAATGAACCCGAGGTGACAAAGGATACGGTGCAACCAAGCACCGAAAACATCCAACCTCCAGTGGTCCAAATCTAAGACAAAATTGGTTGAGCCCGTTGTGCTTAAAGACTAAACCAAATCCTTGCCTTATCCTTCAAGGGCCAACAAAGAGAAGCTCCGTGAAAAAGACAATCTTCTAGCTTCAAAATTTATGGAGATTTTCGGATCTCATTTCGGAAGATAATAGTTTCGCGGGTACGCTCTAATGCATATGGCCCAAATTGCACCAATGTTTAGAAAGTCCTAATGGTCAAGGATAAAGGATGATTTGTAGTTGACAAAGACACGAGAATTGCTCGGCGGTTATCCTAAAAAAGTTTCCCGAGAAACTTGGAGACCCCGGCAGATTTCTTATACCGTGGTGATTTTCGGAGATTGATAGAATGCTTTAGCCTTGGCGATCTCGGTGTGCAAGCATCAACCTAATGCCTCTCTCATTTGGAAAGAACTAAGTCTCCACCAGCTTTGACCAAAACCCGAATGAAATGATACTTGAATTGCACGATCGAAACGTTTCTACTCCCACGGCAATCGCTCGAGGTGTTTTCGTGAAAGTTGGAACGTTCTTCTTTCATGCCGATTTTGTGGTCGTTGATTACGTTGCCGATCCTCGGGTTCCCCTAATTCTAGGAAGACCTTTCTTGAGAACGGCTCCGTGGCCGTGATCGATGTTCACGGTGAACAAATGACCCTTAGGTACGATGACCAATCCGTGACCTTCAAAGTTGGTGATACTAAGACTTTTTCCTACAATAAACATTGAATCGGTTAAACCGAGTCGATGTTATTGACATTGCTTGTGAAGAATATGTTCAAGAAGTACTTAAAAATTCTTTAAGTGGCTAATCCCACTTATACATTGGACCTTTTGATCGATTCTCGTTCTCCACCTTTCACCTCCCTTCGGAGGATGTGATTTTCTAATGGAAGAGATCGATGCATTTCTTGAACATGATGATTCAATACCACCAGGTATTGACAGCATCTATGATTCTGAGGGAGACACTGTTTACGTTGAGGAATTGTTAAGTGTGATCAATAGTGACCCAAATCTCCATCCGTCACCAGTTTGTGAAATAATGTACCTGCCCCCCCCCATGGAAAAGGTCAATCTTCATGTGAAGATCCTCCCCGACTTGAACATCAGACTTCTCCATCTTTGAGTATGCATTTTCTGGAGGTGTAATGACAAATTACCGTCATAATCGCTAAAAACTTGAAAGATGAGGATAATAACCGCCTGATCAAGGTTTCTTAAGTCACCAAACATGCCATTAGCTTGGAAGATTTTTGATATTAAGGGGAAATAGATCCCAAAATTCTTGCACCATAGATTTTGATGGAGAAAACACCAACTCGTTGTTCAACATTAGAGAAGGGTTATACCCCAAAATCCATGAGGTTATTAAGCAAGAAGTTATCAAACTTCTTGATGCAGGGTTAATTTACCGTATCTCTGATAGTCCCTGGGTAAGCAGTGTTCTTGTTATGTTCTCATAAGAAGGGGAGCTATATCCGTGGTGAAAAATGAAGAAAATGAATTAATACCCACTAGGTTGGTTACAGGATGGCGAGTTTGCATCGATTACCGAAAACTCAATGATGCAACTCGTAAAAGACCATTTCCCTTTACCATTCATGGATCAGATGCTTGAAAGATTAGCCAGAAATGAGTACTATTGCTTTTTTGGACGGATTCTCCGGCTACTTTCAGATCCTAATTGACCCACTTGATCAAGAGAAGACTACCTTCACCTGCCCTTACGGGACATTTGCCTATCGTTGCATGCCTTTTGGGTTATGCAATGCACCGGGCACGTTCCAAAGGTGTATGGTTGCAGTCTCTTTCACGATATGATGAGAACCATGGAAGTCTTCATGGTAGATGATTTCTCAGTTTTCGGTTGTTGATTCTTTTCTCCTCTTGCCTTTTCCATTTAGACAAATACTCCAAAGGTGTAAGACAACCAATCTTGTGCTAAATTGGGAAAAATGCCACTTTATGGTCAAGGAAGGAATAGTCCTTGGCCATAAGATTTCTAAGTCTGGGATTGAGGTTGATAAATCAAAAGTTGATGTCATTGCAAAATTACCTCATCCCACTACCGTGAAGGGTATTTGCAGTTTTCTCGGTCACGCCGGATTCTACCGACGATTTATTCAGGATTTTTCCAAAATTGCCCGGCCTATGACCTACCTCCTTTTTCCTTGAAAAAGAAACTCGTTTTTTCTCGAAAGATTTTAGGAGTCAGGGATAAGGATTAAGAGGGAATGCCCAAAAGCTTCTTTGTCTATAAATTAGGATTAACCACACCAAAACCAATTGACCCCCAAAATTACTAAAGGAATGCATCAAAAGATTGAAACCTTAAGATAAGTTAAACCAGCTCAATTCTGTTGCTCCCGATGGGGACTTGCCCTTTGAAATCATGTGTGAGTATGCGAGTGATTTTGCTGTTGGTGGGCAGTCTAGGGCAAGTACAGACATAGCACTTCCAGACGATACACTATGCAAGCAAAAACTATGACGAGGCTCAAGCACATCTACACTACAACGAAAAAAGAATTACTTGCCGTGTGTATGCTTTCGAGAATTCCAACCAATCTTGTCTGTCCATAAGCATAGTGTATACGGACCGTTCGGCTCTCAAGATACCTGCTTGCTAAGCAGGATGCTAAGCCAAGATTGCTCCGATGGATTTTGCTGCTCCAAGAAATTTGATGTCGTTATCGTGATAAAAAAAGGAGCAGAAATCTCGCCGAGACCAGACCACCTTTCTAGACTGAAAATCCTATCAAGTGAGATCGTAGAAAAAGAAATTACGAAATATTTCCTCTCGAAAACACTTGGGATGGTTACCTTTCGTGGTGCTGATAATGGCACCCATGGGTTTGCTGATTTTGCAAAACTACCATTGCGGGGAATTTTTTTTGTGATCGAGGAATGTTGTCTCAGCAGAAAGAAAGGTTTTCAAAGACGTCTAGCATTACTTTTGGGAGACCCCTCTTCTATTCAAGATCGGTGCTGACCAAGTAATTAGGCGTTGTGTTTCGGGTGGCAAGAAGCTATTGACATTTCTTAAAGCTTGCCATAGTGGAACTACCAGGGACACTTCTGGTCCAATTACACCGCCCTAAAACAGTATCTTTGATTCAGGATTTTATTGGCCCACGCATCTAAAGGTATGCCCTATGACGTTTGTACCCGATGTGACATTTGTCAACGTCAAGGCAAAAATTTCGAACGTGATGAGATGCCACAAAACTCTTATCAAGTTTGCAAAATCTTTGTACATGTGGTTTGGCCATTTATTGTATGGACCGTTCCCGTCTCTCAGAAGGGAACAAATATATACCCGTGTGGCCGTTGATTATTTATCAAATGCGTTGAAGCAAAAGCGTAACACGCCACCATTGCTCGCCCGTGTTGTCTGGATAATGTGTTGTTAAAATCTCTCTTCGCCAAGAATTTCGGTGTCTCCCTCGTGCAATCTTAAGTTGATCGCGGAACCAATTATTGTAATTGCCATGTGCCATAGTCAAGCTTAAATACACGGAGTCCCTCATCGTTTTTTTATTTCTTGTTGTTCTTCCCTCCGCGTTAATCATCACACAAAACAAGAGTGGACAGGTTGAGGGTATCAATCGTGGTTTGAAACAAATTGTTTGGAAAGGACCGTGAGTGATGCGAAAATCGCTGAACTCTTGTCGGATATAAATTGGATGACGCACTTTGGGCTTTCCGCCACGCTAGCAAAAACACCCTTCGGGTGTACTCCCAGTACAAGTTAGTGTAGGGAAGGGATGTCATCTTTCGGATTGAGCTCGAGCACAAAGTTACTGGGCCGCTTACTCGCATGACAGTAACGTCTTGATATGACGCAAAACGTGCGGTCTGTTGATCATAGAATAAAGTTTAACTTAATGAAACTTATATGAACAGCGCGGTGTCATGCCTATGAGGAACTCTTTGATTCTATTAAGAGAGAAACAAGATCAAATACACGACTCCAAGATAAAAAACCGCGTTTTGTCACGTCTCGGTGATAGATTCATCCTTTTAACTCTAGATTGAGATTTGACGTGAGTGCCATACTAAGACACTCGCTAGATTGGAGCCATTCACTGTATACCAAGTTTTCTCATATTGGCCTGTCGAGTTATCCCAAAAACTCGGGCCAAATTTCAAAGTTGAACTATGGGTCATCGTTTAAAAGCGCACTAACGTTGGAAGGGGACGTACATGCAATGGGTAGTCCCAGATCTCCGGACATTCCCAGGAGCCAATAAATTCAAGTGAAGGGTGTTGTCAAGCATAGCTGACCTAAACAAGACGCTTCGTGGGAAGGCTCCCCATGCTGTGATGTAGTATTGTGTTTTGTTATTTTGATTAGTTGTTTTTTTTTGTTTTACTTATTTTTCGATTAAGTGTTTATTTTTTTTTTATTTTTTTTTTAGATCTTATCTGTGTTTGATTTCTTTTTTGTTTGTTTGTGTTTTAGATATATCCTTTTTTAGATTTTTAGTTTTTTTTTGTTTTTTGTTTTGTTTGTTTGTTTGTTTGTTTATTTTCTTTTTTGTTGTTTTTTTTTGTTAGATTTTTTTTTTTTTGTTTTTTTTTGTTTTTTTTGTTTTTTTCTTTTTTGTTTTTTTTTTTTGTTTTTTTTTTTGTTTTGGTTTTTTTGTTTTTTTATTTTAGTTTTTGTTTTTTTTCTTTTTTCTTTTTTGTTTTTAGAAGTTTTTGCTTAGTTTTTTTTCTTTTTGGTTAGTTTTTTTCTCTTTTTTTTTGTTTTTTTTTTTTTGAAACTGTTTAGTTTTTTTTTATTGTTTTTTTGTGTTTTTTTTTTTTGTAGATTTTTTTTTGGTGGTTTTTTTTTTGTTTTTTTTTTTTTTTTTATTGTTTTTTTTTTGTTTTTTTTTCTTATATTTTTTTAGAATTTTTTGTTTTTTGTGGTTTTTGTATATGTTTTTTTATCTTTTTTTTTGATATTTAGTTTCTTTTTTTGTTTTTTTTTGGTTTTTTTTTATAAATACTTTTTTTTTTTTAGGTTTTTTGTTTTGTAGTTATTTTATTTTTTTTAGTTTTGGTAGAATTTTTGGCTTTTTTACTTTGTTTATATTTTGTTTTTATGTTGTATTTTTTTTGTTTTTTTTTTTTGTTTTTTTTAGTTTTTGTTAGTTATTGTATTCTAGTGTTTTTTTTTTTTTTTAAATTTTTTTAGATTCTAGATTTTTTTTGTTTTAGTAGAAGGTTAGATTTTTTTTTTTTAGAGTTGTTAGTTGTTTTTTTATAGTTAGGTTAGTTTTTTTAGTTTTTTGTGTATGTTGTTTTTTTGTAAGTTGTGTGTTGTTTTTTTATTTTTTTTTTTTTTTTGTTTTTTTTTTTTCTTGGTATAGGTTTTTTTTTTTGTTTATATGTTGTTTGTTGTATTAGATTGTTTTTTGTTTTTTGGTATTATTGTAGGTGGTTCTTTTTTTGTTTTAGTTTAGTTTATTTTTTACTTTTTTTTTTCTATATTTTTGTTTTTTTAGAATTTTTTTTTGTTTTTTTAGTTGTTTTGTTAAGGTTTCTTTTTTGTTCGTTAGTTGTTTTAGGTTTTTTCTTTGTTTTTTATCTTTTTTTTTGTTTTGTGTTTTTTAGGTTTTTGTTTTTTTTTTTTTTTGGTTTTTTGTGTTTTCTTTTTTTTTAGTTTTTTTTTATTAGGGTAGATTGGTGTTATTTGTAGTGTTTTTTTTTTTTCTTTTTTTTGTTAGATGTTTTATTTAGATTTTTTAGTTTTTTTTTTTTTTTTATTTTTTTGTTTGTTTTTTTATTAGGTTATTTTTTTTTTGCTTTTTTTTTTTACTTTTTTGATTTTTTTTTTGGTTTTAGGTTTTTTTTTTTTTTTGGTTTTTTCTTTTTTATTTAGATAGGTGTTTTTTTTGTTTTTTTTATTTTATTTCTTATTTTTCTTATGTTCGTTATTTTTTTTGTTTATTTTAGAAATGAATATGAGTTTTTCTTGTTGTGTGGAGACTCGCCTCTTCCATTACCCTTGTTTCGTGTTTGTGTTGTTAATTGTCTAGGATTGCCCGGATTGTGAAGAACTCTCGTGCTTGTATTTTTATCAAGAGTTTCACATCCTCAGCTTCATTTTGGGAATCCAATATCCAAATCTAATCGACTAACGTTTTATCTTTTGGCACACTTAATAAACGGCCTTAGATTTACGTAGGTGCCCCTTTCAAAACATCGAGGACGATGTTTAGTTCTAGTTGGGGGGATCTTCGATTTGATTGTTGTGCGAGCCGTTGTTGTCACGTAATCTGTTTTTTACCACCAAATTTTTGCAAAATACCAAAAAATGAAAAATTTTAAAAATTTTCAAAAATAAAATAAGTGTTTTGTCATAGTTTCGATCTTTCTATATGGGTAGATATGAGAAAAATTCTTTGACTTCGATCGTTTTTTTTTTTTCTTGGCGTTGTTGAGCCCTAGTAGTTCCTCAATTCGTAAGACTAAGCTTTCTGAATTCTATTGCTTCGAAATTTTAAAAAGGTGCAAGAACATAGAAGTGATAGAGTTAAATATAAGTTTACTGTTGCTAACAAGATTCTTCTATAAACTTATATATTAGTAACTTGTGGCTTTTTCTCCCATTAGCTTTTCTAATCACTAATCATAGTGCTCTTTTCAATTCAACTAAGTCAAACGATGTTTTTAGAAAAGCTTCAAATTTGTAAACATTGATTCTTTAAAGCAAAAGTTTTTTCTGTTCTTAATAATTGGAAAAGATAATAATACAAGAAGAATGAATGAAATATGAATTGCAAAAATGCATGAATATTGAAATTTGCCAATGATGACGTACATTTGTTATATGGAGCAAGTAAAAGATGTGTTCGTGATATCCCACTCGCTAACCACGAGTGGGGGGTTCCAAACTAAGAATCTTTACTTCTAGGGATTTCGACAGCACGCTATATTTCCTTTCTATTTTGTGTTGTGATATCTCACCAGGAAGCGAGGTCTTAGGTGAGGGTTCATACTAAGGACACATATCCTTAGCCTATTAGGAGAAGGAAGGTTGATGTGATTCCCGCTAGTAGAAACGGGGTGGGTTTTTCTAACTCAAAAACACCGGTCGTTGGGGGGTGTTCGTGAATATCCTACATAGGGAGCGAGGCTAGGTAGGTGTTTCAAATCTAAGCAACGCATTCTATAGCTTAAGAACTTATGGTTCTTAAAGATGAAGATGTTGCAAAAAGTTCTACAGTTAAAATTTCATTCTTTAAAATCAAGTCACAAGGACCTAATAAGTTGTTGCTTTGAGTCTTGATTCATCTTGAATTACTATATGAAATAAGTTGATCTATGGTGAGTTGAAATGAGTACACACATTTATAATCATATATCATGTTGGGAGTTAAAAGGTCACAAGTCATAAGTACGAGTGCTAAACATTAGACTTATATTGACAAATGATCTTGTTTAATTGCTTGGTTGGAACTATAGAAAAATCGGGGATGATCGATTTATCTGTCAGGACATCCGATAGATTATTCTATGGGCGCTTATTATTCCTATGATCCCAATGTGATACAATAACCGGAAGTCATATCAGGTTGTTAAGAAAAAGAAAGGTAAATCCAAAATTATTTGGGATAGTTAGTGTACATAAGTGAAAACGGGATCTGGTCGAAGTATTGGATTCTTTAGTTCCCATTGACAAACACTATAGCTACTTTTCGAGGGTAATTAGTAGAGTGGGATTAGATTATTGTTTCTTGATGTGTTTAATTCAATAACATTGCCGTTGAGGACACGACAATACCTTAGTAAGGGGATTTTGGAATGTGTTTAATTACAACATACCTTTTCCATTGAAAACGGACTTAAAAGATAAAAACGTACCAAAAATACAAATTGTATTTTTAAAGTTTTGCAATTTGAATTGTGAGGGAACGGATATTCAAAAAGAAAGCCAAAAACGACCAAACCAAGCACGGGATGGAAAAGACAAAGTCAATCCAAAGCCAAAGTCGGCCACATGAAGAAAATACAACTTGAGGGACTAAAACTGCCAAACCTCAAGTTGTATTACAAAAGAAAAAGACAAGGGTCAAAATTGCAAACCGGGCAAAGATTGCATTCAAGTTATATAACTTGAGGGGACAAAACTGCCTACTTACCCAAAAGCTCATTCTTTCGACCACAAAAACCAGGTAAAACTTGGTATGTAGTCCCATTACCTTTACCTGCAAAACACTCAACACCCTAGAAAATGTTTCAACCACTCCTCTATCAACCCCCCAGCTGTATAAGTGCCATGTTGGCAATCCCTCACCATTCCCAAGTATTTTCGATGGCCGAGATTGACTCCAAAGAAGGGCACAAAAGAAATTGAAGGCTGGGATTTGTTGTAGAATCACCTCACACAACAAGCACACTTGGTTTTTGTCTCTACAAAGAAACACAGAAGACACAAGAGAAAGAAGTCCAAGAGAAGAAGACTTCGGCTATAAATAGAGCCTTTTGTAAGCCTTTGAGGCAACTAGTTAGTTTTTAATTTTTAATATAACTTAGCTTATTTTCAGTTCTTGTAAAAACTCATTTACAGCTTTTACTTTCAGCTTTGTAACACTTTCAAGTTTTAATGCAACTTTGAAGTTTTAAATCAATTTACAATTCCAAGTGTTAAGTTTCTTCATTGTGTTGTTTTGTATTCAAAAAGCTCTCAACACAGCTTGTTTACAAGCTGCTTTAATTAAGTAAATATAAAAAGTTAAGTAGTTAAAGAGAAAATCACTCTCAAATACACCACTGCTTATTTTATGGATGATAAGCCAGTTCTGGATGGGCTTATGGACACCACTAGCTTGTTTTATGCAAGCTAGAGCTTGTAGATTCTTGGTTTAGCCCTGTTTTGAGCAAGGGTGTTGTAAGTTTCTCTTTTTCTTGTTTTCTTATTTACTGTAGAACAGCTTATTTAAGTGCTTATTCTTGACTAAAACCTGTTTATAAGTATTCTATTTTGTTATTTAACATTCTGTTTTTATTAATAATTAAGAACCACAATCCGGCTTAATATAAAAAGAAAAATGATTTGTGAAAACTTTAAGGGATATTTTGAACTAACAGTACTAACCCATAGTTAGTACTGCTAGTTCATTTTTTTTTTGGAATTTTTATACCTCGCAAGTAATAAATTAAGCTACCTGTACTTAACTCATAAGTTCGTACTGGTGGTTCATTTTAGCTTATAACTTACTATTTCTGTTTATTTAAGATTTCCTTAGCTTTTTAGAGTAGATTAAACCATTTTCCTTTACTGTCTTTAGGAGTAAGCTTATTTAAGCTTATTTTCCTTTTCAAAGTATTTTCAATAGTTGATCAGATTGTAGTTTTTAGCTTATTCTCCATTTTAGTTCATTCTAGTTGCTCATTCTTATGCCTGAATGCTTATTAGGGGTAGCTAAATATCTGTTTTAGTTATTTGCTTATTTCTTGCTTCATTGAACTAACAGTACTAACCTTAAGCAACCAGTATAACTTAAAGCTAGCAGTACTAACTCCAAGTTAGTACTGGTAGTTAAAACTGTTAGTACTGTTGTTAGTACTGCTGAGTTTTTCTTGCTTAATTTAGCTTAATTGCTTTTTGAATTTGCTTATTTAGAGTTATTTTAGCTTATTTAATTTGTATTAAGCTTATTTGAGCTTATTTGTGTCTTAGTATAAAAGTTTTAAGTTTTTTTTTACCATTCCTAGCTTTTAGGCCTGCTCTAGTTTATTTCCTTGCTTCTCTTCTCGTGCATTTGCTTATTAGTGTTAGTACCCAATCTTTCCTTGTTATATTCAAACATCGATTATCAATTCGTCTTGTTGTTGTAGGTAAGCATGAAGCTGATCAACATTGGTAGTATGCAAGTCTTTGACCAATTTAACATCAGTAACAAATTTGTTCCATTCATCAGGAAGAGTGTTTAAGAACTTGGTGTTAACTTGAAATTGCTCCAGTGGCATCTTGTAGATGTTCATATCATTGAGTAACAAAGTGAACCTTAAGTAGTACTCATGTAACGACTCTCCTTTCTTCTAAGTGAACTTATCGAATTCTTCATACAGCTTACATTCTCGTTCTTGTTTTGTTAACGACGTTCCTTGCATTAGCAGATTAATCTTTTCCCAAAGATCTTTTGCAACACGATGTTGACTCACAAGAGCATAGATTTCAGCTGGAAGACCTTGGAGAATGATATTAATCGCTTTAATGTCACAATCAGCTTGAATGGCTTTAGCAGGAGTGAGTTCGGTATATTCCTTAAGTCTTGTTACCCTTTCCACAGTGATTGATGGCCAAACTAGTGGAACTTTTTCAACAGAGGCAAGAATCATTCTTCCATGAGGTCTATTCAACATATACAGTTTTATTCGGCTCTTCCAAGAATCATACAAGTGTTTTTTAAGCATTGGTGGTTTATTATCACCGCCCGAGAGAAGTGATTTATCAGCAAGAGTCGTCATTGATAACGTGGTATCACAAAGATTACAAATTGATCGATCGGTGGTAGAAAGAAATTGTGTTTGGTTATGTGATTATTGAGTCTTGAAATGAAACTACACTGGATTTTATAATTCTTGACAAAACCGGGAAAAACAAATTAATGTTTTACAGGATTTTACAAGTTACAGAAAGAACCGTATAATTATAGAAATTTGAAAATTTGGTGTCCTTCTAGTTTGGTCCTTCTAGTTCGGTCCATCTAGTTTGGTCCTTCTAGTTCGGTCCTTCTAGTTCGGTTATCAAAGAAAACCTTGTTCGATCCTTTTTGTTTAGTTCAAACTAGTTCGAGTGTCACTAGTTTGGTTCACTAGTTCGGTTCAAATAGGAAATAATCTTGTTCGGCTCACCCTAGAATAATCTAGTTCGGTCCTAGTTAGATTATCTTGTTCGGTTCCAACAAAGATTCTAGTTCGGCCCACCACTTGTTCGGTCCTGCTTGTTCGGTTCCAACACGAAATCTAGTTTGGTTATTGCTAGGTAAGCTTGTTCGGTTCCTTCTTGGTAGAACTCGTACTGTTGAAACTGATATAAGACTCGTTCGAATCCCTTGTTCGGTTATCTTGTTCGGCTTACTCGTTAGGTTACCTTGTTCGATTCTACTCGTTCGGTACCAACTGAAAATACCTAGTTCGGTTCCAACTACTACAAAACTTAAATTTTCAAAACTCAAAAAAACACATTTTTGGATGGTTTTTAGTAAAAATTCTTGTACAACTAGTGTTACTAACCCTATAGGAACAATAAAAATGAAAACTTTAAGGTTTTTAAGCCAAAAAATTTTGAATCACTATTTTGCTCTTTGTAAAGGTTTTTGAACACAAATCAAACACAAAAACTAAACACACCACTCCATGGCTCTTGATACCAATTGAAGAAACATGTAATCTAATGATATACCAAGAACAAGAGAAAGAGATGTGGGTTGAGATGGATGGAATGGATGAAATTGTATTATGTGTGTGAAATGGAAAATGAAAACAACCAACCCCTCTCCAAGGCTAGGAGAGGGCTTATATAGTTACATGATGGCTGGCCCATGGGCTATGATGGGCTTCCCATAGGCCTTGGGCCGGATTAGATTACTAATCTAATCATTACACTAACTATGAGCTAAGACTATTCCAACTTGGAAGTGACCGACACTTTTTTGTGTTTCCAACAAAATTTTTGTTTCAAATCCATTAACGATTTTGCAATAGATTTGCAACGGATTATTAAAAATAAATTGAAATTAAATTACTATAGTTATTCTGTTGCAAATCTGTAACAATTATATAAAATTTTGCAACTTTTTTGCAATGGAAGCTAATAATAGTTTATTTTATATATTTTTTTAATACTCCGTTGCAAATCCATTACAAATTTCAATAAAACATAACGGATTTGCAACAAGTTTCTGTGTCATTGCTAATCCGTGGCAAATATGTTGCAAACCCGTTGCAAATTTGCTACGGAAAATTTTCGTTAAAAATTTTCATAGCATTTGCCCTGTTGTGTAGTAGTGACCTCAGCCTAAGGCATGTAACTAACATCTTTACGAAGCAGAGCATCAAGTGACTCCCGAGTACCATGAGCCTTCTCAAGCTGGGCTGCTTTAAGCCAAATGCTCTTTTTTGACAAAAACGTAGCATGTGCATGATTATAAATTTACATCGCTGTCATTTAGTTAAACATTAATAACTTACAAAAATAGACTAATCTACACAAATTTACATGTACGATACAAGAAAGAGGTGGAACTCATGCTAGAAGTGGCTCGCTCGTGTATCAACTCCACCACAATTGGTGATGATACCGCAAGTGTCGCTCCTGTATCAATTACAAAAGGCAATGCTTAGCCTCCTCTTATACAAAAGGTTTTGGTCTTAAACATCAACTCTCGATTGGAGTATTTTTCATAAACGGTCATTCAAGTGTTGTATACTTGTATGTAGTTGGCTTTCGTCATCTCTATCCATTAACATTATATATTAACATAATAGCCTGTTGATGATTTTGTTACACTGATTTATTGCTATTTGATGGTTACAGGTAAAAGTAGCCACGTGGGCAGGTCAAAACAGGTCGAGTCGAATTGACCTACAAGCTGTTTTGGCCTACTTGTAGACCCGTTCAAGATGTTTTCATTTATCTATTTTTGTTTTAAGAATTTACGTCTGACCGGGTTGAGAACTTGGAACAAATTATAACCTAAACCCACTTGTTTTTCTTTATTGGGTTTAAATGGTCACCTATAGACAAGGCTCATAAAATCAAGGGCAATGTTTAAGGTCGTTTTCTTTTTTGTTTTCCCAGTTTTGGGTTTCAGAATTTGGTTGTACAAAACTTTGCATTCAACATTTCGTACAAAAAGCTCATTCTTTGGTTTATAAAATAATTGAAAATTTGAAATGACTGGGTGACTGAAGCAGCTTGAATACCCAGAATTGACCGTTATCAACCCGGGTTACTAAATTGTTGTGGCTTGAAGAAATTTATTAGATTACCATTATTATTTGCCTGTTTTTGCATAAATGTGAGATGAGATAGACGTAATGTCTTAATTTATATGAAGAATTTCTAAAACTAGCCTATTTTTTAATTTTAGGTTTACTTTCTAGTAAAAAGAGTGTTTTTCAAATTTAGTTTTATGCACCCGCTAGACCGTGCGACTTCGTAGATTTCTGACATGTGTTTGAAGTTGGTGGGCTAGACTGAAGTGACGTTTTTTGTGACCGAGTTTGAGTTTTTTTTCTTGAAAATGACATTTTTTTTATTTTTCGAAATTGTATTTTGTCTTATTAGAAAAGTGACATGCGGTTGATATTTTTGTAATAAGGAAAAAAAACCTAAAAAACACGAAAATGTAAATAACTCTTAAAATATAATGTTTCAGGGCTCAAATATTATGTAAACCAATTACGTTCATTTACCACGGCGTTCTCCTCGTTCCAAGCTTCGAATCGACTGGTCGTCCAAGAAAAATTAAGGTAAAACGTCAAAAAGGGTGAGTTTTTGGTTATTTTTTGTGAAAAATTACGTTTTATTTGAAGCCAGCGAAACATGTTTATGAAGCTAGCGATTTATGTAGGTAAGCAAAATATGTTTCAAGGGATTTATGACAGGTTAACTTCAAGCGATTTATGTCATTTCTAGGAAACGAAACTCTGTTTAATTTTTCATACGTCAAGCAAAATATGTTTCAGGCGAAATATGTTAACAAGCGATTTATGTTAGCAAGCGATTTATGTTAGCAAACGATTTATGACAGGTTGTTAGTTCAAGCGAAATACGTACTTGTGCAAAACGAAACTCTGTTCAATTTTCATAAACCAAGCGTTATATTTCAAACGAAACATTACATTGTCATATTTCAAGTGAAACATTACATTAATCACAAAAAGATTTTATTTTCTACGGTTTGTCTTACTTTGTAGAATCCCGTGAAATACTAGGATTTCTTGGTTTTAGTGAAGACTTGTAAAATCCCATGAAGTATTAATCTTAATCATCAACAACAACATCTCTTAATACAATCCTCTTTTATCATTGTTCGATCAATATTTAATCATTTCACTTTTCAATTCAAGCAAGATGACTACTTTAACAGAACACATAATTGTTGCTAGAGCTGAGAACCGTCCTCCAATGCTTGAAAAATCAATGTACGATTCATGGGCAAGTTGTATACATCTATTCATCAAAGGGAAAAAACATGGTAGGATGATGCTTGATTCAATCGACAATGGACCATTGGTCTATCCAACAATTGAAGAAGACAGGCAAACTAGACATAAGAAATACTCTGAACTCACTAAAGCACAGCAACTTTAAGATGACTGTGATGTTCAAGCAACAAATATCATCTTCCATGGTCTTCCATCTGATGTGTATGCACTTGTTAACCATCAAGAGGCAGCTAAGGATATTTAGGATAGAGTCAAGCTACTAATGAAAGGCACTGAATTATCATATCAAGAACGTGAATGCAGATTGTACAACTTATTTGATAAGTTTACTCATGTTCAGGGGGAAACATTGTATGAGTACTACTAGAGATTCTCTCAGCTGATCAATGACATGCATACCATTGGGATGACAATGCAGAAAGTTCAAGTCAATACCAAGTTTTTGAATGCTCTTCCACCAGAATGGAGCAAGTTTGTCACTGATGTGAAGTTAGCAAAGAGTTTGTATACCACCAACTATGATTAGTTGTATGCATACCTCAGTCAACATAAACGACATGCTGATGAAGTACGTATCATGCGTGAAAGATATTTGAATCCTCTTGCATTGGTAGCCAACTCTTAAACTCTATACAGTCCCTCTCAGTCTCCACAACATTCAGGTTCTTCTATGTATCAACCTCCTTAACAATTCACACCAGTTTATGCAACACCTATTCATCATCAACAACATCACACTCCAGTTAATCCACTACAACAATTAGTTTCTCCACAACCATTCATATCTTTGTCAGTGACACAACAATCTTAAGCTGAATTTCCTTAATTAGATTCTAGTCTCTTTGTTCCTACATTTCAGCAAGGAAAAGATCCAATTGACTGCATTAACAAAGCAATAACATTCCTATTTGTTGTGGAATCAAGGTTTCCACATTCAAATAATCAACTCAGAACGTCTTCCAATCCCCAAAATCAGGCAACCATTCAAGATGGTAAAGTCACAGTGCAACAAGTTCAAGGATGACAAACTCAGAGTTTCGCTGGCACTGGAAACAGAGGAATTGCTACAACCCCAAGGGTAAATTATACAGCTGGTCAACCAAGAGTTGTGAAGTGTTAAAACTATCAAGGAGAAGGGCATATGGCGAGACAGTGCACTCAGCCAAAAAGGCCATGAAATTCTACATGGTTTAAGGAGAAGTTGATGTTAGTTGAAGCACAAGAAGTTGGGCAGATATTAGATGAAGAGCAACTTGCGTTCATAGCAAACCCTGGAATAGAAGAAGCTCCAGTTGCTCAGCAGATAATCCCTCAGAATTTAGCTTTCCAGACTAAAGATTTGGATGCTTATGACTCAGATTGTGATGATATATCCTCGGCTAAAGTGGTTCTCATGGAAAATCTTTCAAGCTATGATTCAGATGTCCTCTCTGAGGTACCATATTCTGATACTTATCCGAATGATATGATTAATCAGGATGTGCAAGAGATGTCGTATTGTGAACAAACACATATTGATGATTTTCTGTACTCTTAATATCTACAAGAATCACAAGATGCGGTTATTCGGAATACTAATTCTTCTACACCAAATAATTTATTGGTTCTATCTTTGGTTGAACAAATGATTGATCATGTAGCTAATTTAGATAAGGAAAATCAGACAAATAAAATGGTAAATGAATCCTTAACCGTTGAGCTTGAGAGATATAAAGAATGTGTCGCCATTTTTGAACAAAGAAAAAATGTAGATTTGAACAAACGTGAAAAATTAATAGATTCTCAAATGGATGACTTAATTCTGAATAGAAATGCAAAGTTTGCGGCTTTTCAACAGGAGATCGATACACTTAAAGAAACTCTTTCTAATCATGTCAAAGAAAATGAATCTTTATCAAAAACATTAACTGTTTTCAAAACAGAATCTAAAGACAAAGAGTCTAAATACATTGACAAGGAAACTATTTTGAAAAAACAACATAAAGAACTAGAAAATATTAATTGTAAGATGTATCGATCTACGCAAGCAATGCATATGCTAACAAAACCACAAGTGTTTTACAATGACACTCACAAACAAGCTCTTGGTTATCAAAATCCGTTCAATCTTAAAAAAGCTCAGCGTATTAAATCAACATTATATGATGGTAGTGTTATTACTAAAGAACATGTTGTGATTTATGTGATTGATGATGAAGAGACATTGATTTTGGAAGAAGAGAGTCGATCAAAGATGCTTGGTAAACAGAATGATCCAAGGTTAATAGAAAAGAAAATTAATATTTCTCCAATTGATTATTCAAAGTTAAATAAGATAAAAGAAGATTTTGGTAAACGTTTTGTTACTCAAAAAGAATTGTCTGCAGAACAAGTTTTATGGTTAAAACATTCATCCATTTTTGAAACACCTGTTAAGTCGCATACACCTGTTAGAATTGAAGCTCCTAGTGAACTTCCTAAGGTAAGTTTGGTAAATGAAAGTCTTAAAAAGCTAAAATATCAGCTGGCTAGTTTTGACAAGGTTGTGAAAAAGAGAACCACATCTGATGCTATAACTGCTGGTGTGTGGGGTTTTGAACATACAAAAGCTTGTTTTGTAACTGAAATAATTCTATTTTTAAAAGTTTTAAAAGACACATTTAATGCGTTTGATAAAACTCTTCTAGATGAAATTACTGAAGTTCAAACTGTTTTTAACCAAATGGAAGCTGTTGTTGATTAGTGTTCAGTAGACAAAAATGATCTTGAAATTAAAATCAAACAACTTAGCATTGTTAATGACCATAAACATAGTCATAACCAAGGTTATAAATAGCGTGAGGCTTGGCATGGTGGCATGGCCAAGCCTCACGCCTTTGCGAACCATGGCGAGTCATGGCATTTTTAAGGCGTGACTTAAAGCGGCACAAAATATGAATATATTTATAAATTTATATATTTATATCATATTACAAATATATTGAGTTTACAAAAAGTGTCATACATAAAGAATAAAGTCAAGAAACTACCTTTGCATGTAATCCTTTTAATTTTTATATAAAAATACGATTTTTATCGAAATTGAATTCGAAAAAGCCTCCATGCATCACGTTTTATCACGTCTTATCACGTTTATTCACTCTTCATCCCACGTCAAGCCTTAAGCCCAAGCCTAAATCTATTGCATGGCGTGAAAGTCAAGTCTCGTTCCTTTGCGAGGCCTTTGTGGCGTCATAGCGCGCCTTTTAGAACCATGGTCATAACTCAATGTTCATCAAGATAATAACACTTGTGAATATCAAGAAATTTCAAACTCAAGCATCGAATTTCAAACTTGTTTCCCAAAAAGATATACTAAGACAAGAAAGAAATTTGAATCTATAATGATGTTCAAGATATTGTTGAATCGAGAGTTGTTTTCCACTTAAAAGAATAATTTGAAATTGTACCAAAAAAAGTAGTGAAATAATTTAGGGGGTGTTTCTTTTTTCCATTAATCCCTCTTATTTGGTGAGTGGTGGGCCCAAACACCTTAATTCCTCTTATTTCATACACACATCAAAATCTTCCTCCACCATTAAGAGGCTAAATAAGACTAACTAACAAAAACCACTTAATTCATATAAAAAAAGAAACAAGCCCTTAGCATCATTATTACAACTTTAGCCTTTACCTTAGTTAAAGTTTTGGCCCCTCAATATCTTTATTTCTCTTTCAATTCAAAAAAAAAATTGATGCAACATGTTACCAAGAGAGTGTAATGTGGGGAATATGTCACACAATAGTTACCAAGTTTCATGAGTGTTTCAATTTGATACCTCAAAGTTTATATTAACCATAAAAAACATTAAACTTTTAAAACTGTTCTATTCTTGTGTATTTTTCTAAAACTTGTTTGTTTGAAGTGTCCATGTATGTATTAACGTGTTGTACATTAATTTTAAACACCCACCCCCTGACAACCAACTATATGTACAACCCGTTAATGCACAACTAAACATAAAAAATAATCACAAAATAATAACCAAGTTTGAGAAGTGTTTCGTTCAGGTCACTCTAACATGAAAATTACACAGGAATGGAACAGTTTAAAAACTTTGACGGTTTTAGTGATTGATATAAAGTTTGAGGTACCAAATTGGAACAGATCTCAAACTTGGTAACTATTTAATGATTTAAACCAATGCTTTTGTAGTTTTGTTAGTTGATAATTTTTATCTCATACGGAGTAGTTTTTATATACGGCATACGGCATGCAGCCTTCTAAAGTGTTTTTAAGAGGATTTATATACGGCATACGGCATACGTAGTATTTTTATGAGATAAAAACCTCACAAGTTGTTATGTATTGCTGAGTTTACGAATAAACTAGTACTACATTGGTTTCACTCAGTCTTTCATAATTGGACAAACCCAACATATCCTACACTGTCATGACTTTGAGCTTACAAATAAACAAGATTTTTTTTTTTATAAATATATTATTACTCCACTTTGAGTTTACAACCAGATAGCGCTAAGACAGTTCGTTAGCTACTATATAGGTGCACTAAAACAAATTAATTACAGTAGAAAACATTCATATATGCTTCACATACATTTGTCACTCTATTCATTTCATTACTTTAAAAACACAATACATTCCCAATGCATTGCGTGGAGCTTGCATTTCAGACACTTAACAATTATATCTTCTATCATCTCGTTATCACAGATTGGGCATTCACCATCAGCGTCAGACCCTGGAGCAAGTGATACATAGTGCTCGTGACCTTCGATATAATCAATTCCCCCAAACTTAATATTCAAATACTTATAAATGCTTCTGTAGTTGTTGTGAATGGCTGCTTCAAAGTTAACTATTACCGGAGCACAACGAGTATGTAAAGAGTAGGCACACTCATGGCAATGATAGAACCAAACGTTCGGATTGAGCTTTTCCTCACAGACTTCACAAAAGTATTCACTTTTATGGTTCTCTACCGGACCGTAAGTCAACTTCATGGGGTGCTTGTCCAACTTGTGATTTATAATACCAGGCAAGAATAAAGCACAAGCTGAATGTAGGTCAAAATGACAAGATCGACAACTAAAATGAAATTTACTTCCAATATACATGCCTTCTGCAACACAAGCCTTTCTCATGCTCTCCAAATTATCACATCGTGAAAGAATGTGATCGGGGTGAGCTTCATGTGTGATTTCTTCAGGGTTAAATCCACAGTTAACATCAATGTAGTAATCACATTCGGTACACCCGTAAGCAAACCCGTTGCAATCAAATTCACAATTTTCACAACTGAAAATTCCAAAAATGATAACGTATAGTATGAGCACCAAGCTTACTGGGCTTAGTTCATAATATACGTATATGGGCCCAGGCCCAATACAA
>BQNB010002347.1:91641-102884 GCA_026074375.1 Tanacetum coccineum
ATAATTAATTAAGTGACCGAGACCTAATATAATGAACGAACTTCCATTGTTCGACTCAATATATTTTGAGGCTAACAAGATGGCAAAAGAGGATGAAGAGAAAACGGCGTTCATAACAAGCCAAGGGATATTTTGCTATTCTAAGATGCCATTCGGTCTAAAAAAATTCCGGGTCAACATATCAACGCTTAGTGGATAAGGCATTCCAAAGGCAGATTGGACTTAACCTAGAGGTATATGTCGACGACCTGGTTATAAAGATCCACACGGAAGAAGAAATCATCCGAGACATAAAAGAAACATTCAAAACCCTTCGACAAATAAACATGAAATTGAACCCAAAGAAGTGCACATTCGGAATGCCGGAAGGAATGTTCTTAGGTTACAAAGTAAACACCAACGGGCTGAGAGCATGTCCGGATAAAGCAGACGCAGTCCTTAGCTTGCCATCTCCGAGATGCATCAAGGACGTGCAGAAGCTAAATGGAAAGTTAGCAAGCTTAAACAGATTCTTGTCAAAATCAGCAGAAAAATCGTTACCTTTTTTCAAAACCTTGAAAAAATGCACAAAAAGAGCGATTTTCAATGGACACCGGAAGCCGAAGAGGCCTTCAAGCAAATGAAAAAACTTATTGCAGAGCTCCCAACACTGACCGCTCCAAGGGAACATGAGGAATTAATCATATACTTGGCTGCAGCAAAAGAAGCTATTAGTGCGGTCTTGATGACGGACAGAGAAGGCAGGAAAATACCAGTATATTTTGTAAGCCGCACTCTACGAGGCCCAGAAGCCAACTATACTCCTATGGAAAAGTTGGTGTTAGCCTTGCTCAGTGCAGTAAACGGTTGAAAAGATACTTCCAAGCACACACGGTCGTTGTAATAACAAATCAACCGATAAAGCAACTGTTGTCAAGTTCGGAAATATCCGGAAGGATGCTGAAGTGGAAGTTCGAATTAGAAGGATATAACATCCAATATAGACCAAGGACCGCAATCAAAGGCCAAATATTGGCAGATTTTATTGTGGAACGACCGGAAGAAGAGTCTCCGGACGAACTCATGGTAGAACCGGAAGTATTACCGGAGCCATGGACATTGTTCACAGATGGCTCATCCTGCGTAGACGGCTCTGGGGCAAGACTAATACTAACAAATCCGGAAGGGGCAGAATATACATATGCCATGAGGTTTAGATTCGAGGCCACTAACAATGAAGCCGAATATGAAGCACTAATAGCCGGTCTCCAGATCGCAGACGCGGTCTTAATGACGGACAGAGAAGGCAGGCAGATACCAGTATATTTCGTAAGCCGAACTCTACGAGGCCCGGAAGTCAACTATACCCCTATGGAAAAGTTGGTGTTAGCCTTGCTCAGTGCAAGCAAACGATTGAAAAGATACTTCCAAGCACACACGGTCGTTGTAATAACAAATCAACCGATAAAGCAACTGTTGTCAAGTTCGGAAATATCTGGAAGAATGCTGAAGTGGAAGTTCGAGCTAGAAGGATACGACATCCAATACAGACCAAGGACCGCAATCAAAGGCCAAATATTGGCGGATTTTATTGTGGAACGACCGGAAGAAGAGTCTCCGGACGAACTTATGGCAGAACCGGAGGTGCTACCGGAGCCGTGGACATTGTTCACAGACGGCTCGTCCTGCGTAGACGGCTCCGGGGCAGGTCTGATACTAACAAATCCGGAAGGGGCAGAATTTACATATGCCATGAGGTTTAGATTCGAGGCCACTAACAATGAAGCCGAATATGAAGCACTAATAGCCGGTCTCCGGATCGCAGAAAAAATGGGTATAAAGAACTTGCAAGCAAATGTTGACTCAAGACTTGTGGCCAATCAAGTTAACGGCTCTTATATCGCCAAAGAGTCAGGCATCATCCAGTACTTAAACAAAGTAAAAACACTGGCAAAGAGCTTCAAGGAATTTTCCATCAAACAAATACCGCGAAGTGAAAACAAGAAAGCGGATGCCTTGAGCAAGATCGCATCCACAAGCTTCGCGCATCTTAACAAACAGGTGCTCGTGGAAGAGTTGAAGGAAAAATCCATAAATGAAGAGGAAATTCTCGACATAATAGAAGAAGAAGGAAATACATGGATGACACCCATACAAGAGTACCTGACAAAAGAAATCCTTTCGGAGGATAAAAAGAAGGCCAGAGCGGTACAGCGGAAAGCAGTTAAGTATGTCATGATCAATGGAACCCTATACAAGAAATCCTTTTTAGGACCATGGCTTCGGTGCGTCGGACCACTTCAAGCGAACTATGTCTTAAGAGAAATACATGAGGGGTCGTGCAGCATGCATTTCGGCCCTAGATCTGTAGTCGCCAAAGTAATCCAAACAGGATACTACTGGCCGACAATGCATATGGATGCAAGGAACTTGATAAGGGAATGCAATGACTGTCAAATACACCGTCCCGTCCCAAGAAATCCGCAGCAGAACTTGACCCCCATCACGTCTCCATGGCCATTTTATAAATGGGGGATAGACATAGCCGGACCTTTCCCGGAAGGACCAGGTAAAGTCAAATTCTTAATTGTTGCTATCGATTACTTCACTAAATGGATTGAAGCAAAGGCAGTCGCAACCATCACCGGTAGTCAAGTGAAGAAGTTCGTATGGGACAACATTGTATGCAGATTTGGCCTACCAGGGGAGATCATATCAGACAATGGAAAGCAGTTCCGTGACAATCCATTCAAAGATTGGTGTGAGAAATTGTGCATCCGCCAATGCTTCGCTTCCGTGAAACATCCGCAAGCAAATGATCTAGTTGAAAGAGCAAATAGAAGCCTAGGAGAAGGAATAAAAGCAAGGCTTGATGAAAGAAGCTGGGATTGGTTGGAAGAACTTCCGCACGTCCTATGGGCTCACCGTACAATGATCAAGTCAAGTAACGGGGAAACACCATTCTCGTTAACATATGGCACGGAAGCGGTCATACCGGCGGAAATAGGCATGCCAACACTTCGGACCACGGAGGTGGATCAGGCTAATAACAACGAAGCTTTGGGGATCAACTTAGACCTGATAGAAGAAAGAAGGGAGCAAGCAGCCATACAAGAAGCAAAAAGCAAGAAAAAGATGGAAAAGTATTACAACTCAAGAGTCCGCGGAACAAGCTTCAAACCGGGCGAAATGGTCTACCGCAGCAATGAAGCAAGTCATGCCCAGGACGGAGGTAAACTCGGACCCAAGTGGGAGGGACCATATGAAGTTAAAGAATCACTCGGAAAGGGGGCTTACAAGCTAAAAGACCGCAAAGGAAATGACGTACCAAGAACGTGGAACATTTGTAATCTCAAAAAATGTTATATACATGAAATGTAAGAATTCGCCCGGCACATGATGCTCCGAAGGGCAATATTTGTATTTGTTTGCATATTTTGAATTTCAATGAAAAAGTGGGGATTAGCTACCCTCACAAGTTTTAAATTTTAAACTATCTTTACTTTGCAAAGTTATATTAATCGTTAAAGCATGCTTGCACGGAGCCACGCTCCACAAAAATATTATCCCGTATAATAAAGGTTGAGCAACCTCAAAATTAGCTCAGGCGCGTAAGAGGTATTGCAAGCCCGGCGCCGGGAGAATAACCCACAAATATTCACAAGACTATCCTAATAAAAGTATCACACGTGATATAAAAAGATAGCAACAACATTTATATACAACGGATATATCTAAAAAATTGTTGTAAAGCCGGTTACATGAAAAGTACCGCAACAAAAAGGCCACATACGGCCGCGGTATACACCTTAATAGTACAAATCATAAATATCCAGGATATTTTAATTACAAAAGGAACCGCAAAGTCACATACGACCACGGTAAGAAAAACAAATACGATCATAAAATAGCATCTCTAGCTTCATCATCCAGTTGGGAAAACGTAAGGCCATCTCCGGATGAGGCACCAATCTGTCCTTCATTTTCCGAACCTAGGATAACGTTCTCCGGAACCACATCCGCTAAGTCCGGATTATCGTAGTCTTCAACAGAAACGGAAGGATCAACAGGAGGAATAATAACTACAGTGGATAACACGTTAGTAGCAGGAACCTCAACAGGCGGTTCAAGCAAAGCCTCAGCGGATAAGGGATCATCAATGGATGCAAATACGCCTTTCAAAAAGGGGAGACGTTCAATAAGATTTCTTTCCATTTTCTCCACTCGCCCACGGCATATATCCAAAGCAAGAGACAAGGCTTGGCTCCCAACTATGACTTTATCCTGCTTATGATGGACATGAACCATTAATTGACTTGCATCGGGCTGAAGATCGGTCATACCTAGGGTCTCAGCCACGGCGTCATCCAAACGAAGAAGATCCATAATATCCCAGGCATCCTTCTTAGTGGAGAGCTCTTGAAGAAGCGGAAAGTTAAGGTCACGAAGTTCACGGAAGGCAGCATTGAAGTCATCCTCCGCAGAGGGAATATAAGCCTCAAGATCAGTCAAGCATCTACCAGCTTGCCCATGCTCAATTCCCGCGGCTAGGCCCTCCTGCATCCCTTTCTCTATAGCACGACCAAAAGCATGACCAAGAGCCTCCATGTACTCATTCGAATTAAGGCACTTAACTAAAAGGAGCTTCATCCCGTGAGTTAGCAACCACCTTCTCCCCGCAATGACGTTAAGGAGATGCGGATGGAAACTCTCCTGAAAGCGCATGCAACACCGGGTAAAATCAGCATCGATCTCGGCCAGTCTAGTCCTGAGAGGTCCCATTAGATTGTCTTGAAATTCCTCCAACTGTGCCAAGACCCCCTCATATGTCTCCAGCTTCAAACGAAGGTCCGCGGAAGAAAGTTCCAGCTTATGTACCTGAGAAAAATATAAACACATGAGAAAACGAGAACATGAAACCACGAACAAAGTGGCTAAAAAAAAATAAAAAAATAATAATAATACCTGATCAAGCAGACTTTGGTTCTCAGACCGCAAAGAAGAAGAAGACGCTCCTAAGTCAGAAAGCTCTTGATCTTTTCCAGCAATAATAGACTCAAGGCCCGCCACCTTTAGCTGTAAAGAAGTACATTCTTGCTCAAGAACGACGTTGCGATCATGGGCGGAAGCAACCTCGCCCCGGAGTGAGCTCTCGGTAGCCTCAAAACCAGAAACCTGAGCACGGAGTCGAGTTACCTCCGCGGACTCCTCCTTGGCCTTTAACAACTGAGATTTCAAATCTTCAATCTCCCTATCCTTCGCCTCCAGCAAAACATTCCTCTCCTCCGCTAAAGATTTCCATTTCCTCTTCTCCAAAATATTATACTCCGCACGCATCCTTACTTCGGAGCTTAAACTCAAATTACGAGCTGCTGACACATTGAACTCAGTAAACAATTGCTCATGCTCCATTCCACGGACGGTCTTGAAGAAGGCGGGAGGAGTAAAGTGATCAATCATTTTGGCACACAAACGACCATCATTCATTCCAAAACCCTTGGTCACCGTCCACTCAGGCACATAAACTTCCTCTGAACTGGCGCCTATAGCCTCTTCCTCACGGATACTCCCAGCGTCAAAACCACTTCCAGACCTTCCTGTAAAAAGACTAAGAGTACGATCCGTCTTTTCAGATGAGCTTGAAGAACCAAAAAGGGGCGGACGCGAGGTACTCTTATCTTTGGTGACATCGGTGGGAATAGTAACAGTAGTAGCTTCAGTCATAAGTGGAGCATCAGACCTGGCAAGAGAATCAACTTCAGGACCCGCAGAGTTAGTTCCTGAATGATGGGAAGAATCAGAAAGGACTACAAACCTTACGGAAGGACCTATAGTTCGCAAGGAAGGACCGGTCACGGAATCCGTACGATCCCCACCCTCCTCCAAAGGTGACGCTGTCACGGAAGAAGTAATAAAGGGTAAGGTAGGAAGAGTGGGAACACCCTGTTCTACCGATAATCGAGAAGTTTCGAGCAACCTGTTAAGAGCACTAAGAGACTTACCTCCAGTGGCGGAACCACCGATATCCCCGTAATCGGCCCTTAATTTTTTTGGTGGATGGGAAGCGACGGGCAATCCCTCACTATCATAGACCACCCTCTTCTTCTTTGAACGCTTGGGTCTAGGAATGTCGGCTACAACAGGCTCAGTGACAGGTACAGATGTCCCAGCATAATCCCCACCCGCAACGGAATCAACCCCTTGATCCACACCGTCGCCAATACTGGCATCTCCAGCAAACTCCCTTTCCACACTGGCCGATAACTCTCCGGAAGTACGAGGCACAGAGGTCGGGAGTAAAGTCACGGTGCGATGCTTTGCCACGGTAACGATAGGTACTTCGTTTTCAACTCGCGCCCTTTCGACAATCTTTACCTTGCGGGGATCAGCAGTACGGATAAAAGCGTTCAAATCCATCTCTGCAAAAGATAAGGAAAAAGGATAAGAAAAACAGAAAAACAGAAAGACGATAATCAAAGTACGCACGGAAAATAGAACCTACCCTCTCCGTCCTCATACTCAAAGCGGGGATAAGTATCTTTATTCAAAAGGTAATTACGGCTTATGCCAACCCAGCAAAGAAATTCCTCCGGGAACCTGAGGAACGGAGAGGCGTGGGCAATAAGGGTATTAACATGCCCAATATTATATTCAGAAGGGGCAGGAGCTCGATCCTTGGCAATAGTGGAACCCGAAAACCACTTAAACCGAGCATTGGCAGGAACCACAAACTCATCAACCCAGAAAAAATGATCATTCCAGTTCTTCACAGAATCCAAATTCTTGGAATAACAAGCACGGACGTTGGGGCGCTTAGTAAAACCAAACCACCCATTTTTGTAGTTATGTGTATAAAAGTATCGAAACAAACTGACATCGGGTTCAATGTTGCAAACGCGGCACAAGATTTCAAAATGAGAAACCTTGGCAGACCCAAACACGGATAGTTGGGAAAATGGAATGCGGAAGTGAGTGAGAACGGAAACGAAAAAGTTGGAAAAAGGGATGCGGTAGTTGGCATAATCAAAGAATCGGGTGTACATTCCGACTTTACCAGCCGGTCTCTCATGCATGGTAGCATCAGAATTGGGCAGTTGAGGATGGACTTCCTCAGGAACAAAATATTTGGCGCACACGGCATTAAGGTGTTCTTGTGTAAGAACACATTTCAAAGATGTGATACTGCCCATAGTAAAAGAAAAACAAAGAAATTAACCTGAATCAAGAAGAAAGGCTGGATTAGAGAGGGCTGTGCAACTAGGAAACCTTGAAATCTATCAACAATGGTGGAAAAGTAAAAGAGATAAAAAGAAGAAACAGTAAGGAACGAATCAACTATTTATACCCATGGTATATTTAAGTCAAGTAAAGGGGGGATGACGACACGTGTCAAGACACTTCCCAATCAACGGTGTAAACATATAGTAAAAAGATAATGCCAACAGCTGGATATGGGTCCCAGACGGTCAAATCATGCAGAAGATAAAAGGACATAAAGAGTCCACGTAGCCAAACTGTCAAAACGGCGCAAAGGCTGCGTAGTAACAGAAGAAGAAAATAAAATGGGATCACGGAACTTTAAGTCTAGCAATGCTTACCGCACGCTATAATTGTACCGCGTATGGCAAGCAAACTAGACTGGGGGGACTTGATAAGTTTATAGTTATGAGCACATGCTTACTGGGCTTAGTTCATTAATAACGTTATGGGCCCAGGCTCCAATACATCAAATAGCTGGATCGCTAAGCCCGAAAGGGGTGACGGCTCCGGATTATTACAAAGAGCCCGCGAGTATCTTCGTTGGCCGCACCTTTTAGCTGTATTGTGCGCCCCGCGGACAAAAAGCTGACCGCGGCAAGATCATCGCGTCCGCAAATAACACGATTATACGTGGACCCTTGCGGAAAGGTACCACTTACGACCACTACAAAGTAGCGAAAATACTAGGAAACCTTTAGTATTAGTACACTATAATATAGGAGTACTAGTACATCTAAAGGTACTTTCTGTTATCATTAACTCTTACACATACTCTGACATTCTCTGACAAATATGTGTACTTACTCTCACGCCGGAGCTTAATCGTGGGGTCCGTCCCCACGGTAAGGCTAACGGTTTACTTTTAATTGTGCAGAACTTCAATACTTCTCTTGCTCTAGTAAAGATCCTGTATCCAAGTCGTTGAAGGCCGACCGATAGAGATTGAACGCTACAAACCCAACACGAATTTTGTACTAACAATTGTGAAGAGTAAAATAATATGAATGAATATATATTGTGGAAACTAGCATTAGATTTGGCCTTACCCAAACTCGGCAATGTATGAATTGAAGTTTGATCAATTATCAGTTATCCACCGTTCAAATCAATTGTGATTCTGCATCTAAGATCTATGAGATTGTCATCTGAATGATGTTTTTGGGCTACAAAGATAGACCAGGCCCATCAATGAGTATTGGAACTAAAAGCTCAATAGATCAAAGCTCGTGCGTGTAACATAACGTTGCTTGTTACTAGTACTTCTATAGTTGTATAAATGTTTGCTACGTAGTAATTGTTACTTCTTTCTTAAAACCACTGGCCTTTCCCCAAAAAATTTTGGGTTTTGGTTTGGACACTCACATTTCTGGGTTTAAAAATATAAAGTTTCAATTGCTTGAGTTTTAGCAAGGCATCGAATGTCGATATGGATATTTTCTTGGTTTAACAAATACGAGGTTTAGTCGCTTGAGTTTAAGAGATGCATCAAATGGCAATATGAGAAAAAAGTACCATCTTTTTTAGAAACCAAAAACTGAGATTACATAATAGTACAGAAACAAACTAAACTAATATTTGTAAAACAACACAAGAAGAAGCAAATGCCACCATTTCACTCAAATCACCTCCGTGGCTTTTTCTCACTTCCATTATGTGTCAACTTGAGCTTGGCGATGCACGTCTCCCACCTTACCTATACGGATGTTTCCTGTCCTCAACCGCGGACTAAAACCCGGTTTACCGGGTTGTTCCTCTACTCTCACAACGTCATGTCCGGCGGTATCAGTACCGCGGACACCCCCTTGTCCTTTCAAGTTCAAGCTCTCCATTCTCTTTCTTGTATCGTCTCTTGTTTGCTCATCAAACATTGCCTAGTTAACAAATTATATAGACCATTTCTATTAAACGTAAACAAGCTCATTTACACCGTATCAAACACACATTTATTTAAAATGCCTTATTCGTATGTACCCTATTAAATATTACTATGTATACTCTTAGTATATATTATAAAAAGAAAAAAAAAACATAAGTTTTTATATGATACATTCGACCTAACCTTGTGGCACGTTCTCCGGTTTCAGAAACTTCTCTTAGCTTCCTTTTCTTACCCGTGAGCAAATCATTGTTTTCGCGTATGGACAGCAGCCGCGTCTTTTTAGCTCTCAAAGACGCACCCACAGTCGTATCCTTGCCTTCTTTTGCTTTCTCGAAAGAGTAGTCCTTAGTAGCAGCCGCCTTGTCAACCGTGTAGTCTTTCGTAGCAGCCGCAGTATCGACCGTATAGTTTTTAGCATCTACAGCTTTTTGAGCTGTGTAATCCCTCGTAGCGGCCGCTGTGTCGACAGTGTAGTCCTTTGCAGCTGCCGCCTTGTCAAAGGTGAAGTCTTTAGCTTCGGCCGCTTTCTGAGCGGTCAAATCTTTGGCTTTTACTGCTTTTTCGGCGGTATAGTCCCAAGTAGCTGCAGCCGTGTTGGCTGCAGCATCCTTGGCTTGTTTCGCCTTATCGAATGTGTAGTCCTTAGCGGCCACGGTTTTGTCGACTGTGTAGTCCTTGGCTGCACAGCGATCCCCCCCATAACTCTCCCCCCTGTCCTAGTAGTTTCGCTTTTTCTGCAGCCAAATTAGCAGCTTCTTTGGTTTTCTGAGCTGTATAGTCAGTAGCTTCTTTGGTTTTCTGAACGGTGTAATCTTTGTACTCCCCGGCTTTATTCGCAGCTTCCCTTTCTTTTTGCATCGTGCAATCCTCAGCTTCTCCAGATTTTTGCATGGTATAGTCCTTGTACTCTCCAGCTTTCCCCATTGTCGTATCCTTTGCTTGTTTAGCCTTATCAGCAGTCACATCAGCAACCTCTTTCGTCTTTTCAAAAGTATAGTCCTTATACTCCCCGGCCTTATTCGCGGCTTCTCTTTCCTTCTGCACAGTGTAATCTTTTGCTTCTCTAGCTTTTTGGGCGGTATAGTTCTTATACTCTTCGGCTTTCCCCATTGTTGTATCTTTCGCTTGTTTCGCCTTATCAGCAGTCACGTCAGCAGCCTCTTTCGTCTTTTGCATACCATAGTCCTTATACTCTCCTGCTTTACCCATTGTAGTATCTTTTGCTTGTTTTGCCTTATCAGCAGGGTACATCAGCGGCCTCTTTCGTCTTTTGCATACCATAGTCCTTGTACTCCCCGGCCTTATCCGCGGCTTCCCTTCCTTTCTGCATCGTATAGTCCTTTGCTTCTCCAGCCTTTTGCGCATGTAGTGTCCTTGGCTTCTTTGCTTTTTTTGCGCCCATAAGCCCGTGTAATCTCCCGCCTTTTCCACAGCCTCCCTACCCTTTTACCCCGGTATTAGTCTTTCGCTTCACCGCCTTTTGAGCAGTACACATCCGCAGCATCTGATCGTTTTTTCAGCGGCTTCATGGCTTTTCCCGGTTACAGCATCCTTAGCCTGACCAAAGGTGCCAGTGACCGTGTTGAAAATGCTACTAATAATCCCGGGTCGTGCCTCATTAGTCTCTGAGGCACCACCTGTGGTTCCTATCTGTTCACGACGCTCGACCACAACTTTAGTTTCTCCACGACCCGTGTCACTAAGCTCTTTGTGGGCAGCTCTTGCAGCTTTCTCAGCTACTTGTTCGGTTTTTCTAATATCTTGATTTGAAGCCATATTGAAAACCAACACAAAAGTTTATGAAAATGAACGTAAAATGATTGTTTGAACTAGTTTAGAATTTAGATATGTTTGTTTTTGGATGTATTTGTGGGTTGTTGTGTATGATTGTGAGAGTATATATAGGAAGTTAAATAAGAAGTTATTTAATATATTACTAGTACTTTATTATGAAAGAAAACACTTTAGGTTCGAAATATGCAGGTGGGATGAAGATGGAGTTACGGTGATGATGTAAGCTATAGCTGCTTGACACGTAGAATGCCGGTTGGACACGTGGTGCTCATGCATGATAGGTCGGTTGTGAAAGAAATAAGATATGCTTCATTGATGGACTAAATGTCAG
>BQNB010002347.1:108948-126099 GCA_026074375.1 Tanacetum coccineum
TGAATCTGTCAATTTCCAAAGAAGGGGTATTTAAGGCACGGCGGGTTGCTCTTTGGTTAAAGTTGTTCAAATCTGGTCAAATATAAACACACACACACACGATCGCAACTCGCCACCACGAACACATCCTTCAATCTTTGATTTCCTGTGTTTTTCACGCAAAGGTATCAATCAAAATTTTGTTCTTTGCCTTTTATTCTATCTATAGATCATAGGAATCGAAGTGAATCACAATAAAAATGAGTAAAATCTTAAGAATTTGTATCTAGGGTTCGAAAATTAAATAAGTGTGTATAATTGTTAATTGATTGAGGGGAAAGGTGCGGAATGGGCTTGTGATCAATTATATATATCTTTTTATCCATTTTGCAAACATCTGTGTGCCCTATGCGATTTCTAGGTGGCGGTTTGACTTTTAGAAAGTCATAAGCCGTTGGTTTATGGTTAACGATGTTGCTAGTGTGTATCTGATGTGTAGGAAAGATTAGGAATGCTTTAGGTTGTGTTTAGGTTTGCCAAATGAGAATGTGTTTTGATTCATAAGTAGTATTTCACCATGGCGAGTTGCTTAGATGCTTGGTGACGGTTTAATTTTAATAATATTTTATTATTTCAGGGAAACCGCCGCATGACAGCGGTTTGGTTGAAATTTATATTTTATTATTAAAATAGTCAACCCTCCACGTCGATATTTAATATTAACTGTGGCGAGTTGCTTCATGGCGGTTTAATGAAGGCGGGTTGCCCTAATTTGTATTATTTTATTCGCACAGGTAAACCGCTGACACGCAGCGGTTTGGTCAAATATTTTATAATATTAAAATAATCAACCCACCCTTTTTAAATTTTTATTTACCGTGGCAGTTTGATCAATATTATTAAAATATTCTTAGCGGGTTGGTGCCTTTCCTCGCGACGGTTTGCTCATCCACCTCACGGCAGGTTGACTAACTGCTAGGCGGCGGTTTGGGCTTATTTTCAGAAATTTGACCCATTAAGCCCGTCAATCAATTGAGGCCCATTCCAATTACCAAGTTACATTTCTAACACCTATCCGGGCTAAGTTAACATGTAATTGATCCCGTTGGATAATTCTGCAACCTGTGTCCTAATATGTTGCTTTTCATCAATCCAGAGTTAATTCTGTTTTAATCAATCACGGCATGACATGACTTAAACAGAACTAACGTTCTCTTTTTACCTTCGTTCTACTGCCAATGGTTGGTCACTTCTTTTTAATACTCTTATGCAGAATACGATGGCAGAACAAAATGTTCCGCTCAAAACCACAACAAGAACAGATGAAACAGATTTTTTACCCGCTATGCAATGGTTACAATCGGAGAAAAAAGCAATCTGTTGTTCGATGCACAAAAGATACAGAAGAACCCTATCTTTCAGATATCAGTGGACATCCTGCGTAACACCAACTTCTTTAGAGCTTTCTCTGCCTCTGCTAGTGTTCCTGCTATCTACATTCAGCAGTTCTGGAACACTATGAAGTATGACGAGAAGACTGGGGTTTACTGCTGTCAAGTTGATGAACAATGGTTCAATATAAGTGCAGATCTTATTAGAAAGGCCTTAGATATCACTCCTGTCGACCCAGCTCACCCATTTGAATTACCTCCGACTGGTGACACGGTGATTGATTTTGTGAATCAGTTAGGGTACCCTAAACCTGTAGAATTTGTCTCCAATATACGTGTGAATTATGTATATCAGCCATGGAGAGCAATTCTTTCCCTGATCAACTAGTGCTTAACCGAAAAGACATCTGGCAGTGACAAACCCAGACACCTAGTTCTGCAAATGCTGTGGGGTATCGTCACAAAAACTAACATTGATCATGCGGAATTGTTGTGGGAAGAATTTACTCAAGGAATCCAGACATTTTTCTCACATAAGGGCCTGTTAAAGCCAGTATGAAAGACCCTAAGAAGAAAGCAGTTCCTCTCCTCATTCCTTACGGGCGGTTTACAAAGATGATAATATACTATTTGGGGAGCACCAGCAATGTACATAGAAGACCTGAGTCTCTTCGTCATCTTCCAGGAGATGATTTTCTGCTAGGGAATCTCAAGTTTATCCCTAAAGGTGAAACAGATGAAGTGTTTGGAATGGTAATTCCCAAACCCTTGATTACTGAAGCTATTCAACAATCTTCGTAGTATCCAAAATATCTAGAAATGGTTGTAAAGAATACGAAGAAAACCCCATAAGAGAGTGCAATCAAGCCATCTGAACATGGAACAAAGCGTGCACCACCCAAAAAGCTCACTCCAGTCAAACCAACCAAGCCAGCACCTATCAAGCAAACAAAACCACCTTTATCCAAACTACCTAACTCACCTAAAAAGAAACCATCCAAGATCACTCCCTCAAGAAAAGTTTGCAAGGGAAAGCCTTCACTTGTTGATGAAGAAGATGAAGCTCAACAAGAACCGGAACCTTAAGGAGAAGGTGATGATCCTGCTCTCAAACTGGCCAAGAAGTTGAGTTTGGATGTGCATCAATAAAAAGGAGAAGGTGAAGGTGCTGATGCTGACCTAGAATGAGCAATTAAGCTTAGCTTAGATCCTTCCTTTCTACCGCAACGTCAAGCACCGGTCAGAGGAGTAGCTATCCGTAAACGTGTTGCTGAGTAAATACAAAGTCTCCCAGATGTAGAGGGGAAGGGAAAGGCTATTGTAATAGAAGAGCAAGTCGCACACTCACTGATAGTTCTGTCTAAGAGGAAAAGTACTACGGATCAGTTTATCCTTTAAAGGCGTGATCAAGAACCTCATGATTCGACAATGGGACCCTCTTCTCAACCTCAAGATGATACATCAGAGAAAGTGGTCCATAAATCTCCATTAACAACTGATTTAGAACGAACAGAAAGTGAAACAGAAGCCTCTGCTCCTAAAGTTGACAAAGAACAAGGTGAAGTTGCTTCAACCACAGTCACATCAGGAGTAGGGATATCTATTCATAGTGAAAACCAGGCTGGATCACACCCTGGACAAGGACATGAGGCTCTAGCTAGATCAAACCTTGAGCCCATGCAAGAAGACTCAGGCCCTGGAGAAGAACATGTGGCTCTTGCTGGACCAAACCTTGAGCGCATGGACGAAGACTTCTACGCTACAGCTTACCCCAAAGTTCATGAAAACCTAAAACTCAGAACTGACGAACATGTCATCTTGGAAAATCCAAAAAGTTCATCTGCGACTCTATCGTCAATGAAGAATCTGGATGAAACAGATAACTTTGGGGATCAACTTCTCAATGATAAACCAACCAAAGATGATCAGGAGAAAACTAATGTTGTAGATGAGACTGATTCCATCATACCTGATCTGAGTCATCAAATCAACACAGAAGCTACAACAATCATCACAACTCTCCCAGAAATCACTCCATTCATCGCCCTTCAGCTAAGAGTTGCGAAATTGGAACAAGATATGTCTGAAGTAAAGAAGACTGATCACTCTGCTGCTGTTTTAGCTTTTATTCAATCCCATGTTCCTACAGTTGTTGAAAAGTATGTAGGAACAAAAATTGATGATGCTCTCCTTAAGGCTCTTGAAAGACACACTGCAGATTTAGTTGAGAAATACTTTGTGCTGCGTGCTCCAGAGTCAAGAAAGAAACAACAATCTAAAAAGAGTCTGAAAGAGATTATCAGAATCAAAAGGGAACAAGGTGGGAAGAAACCAGAGCCAAAGTATACTATCAAGTCGACTGATAAAGTTGCACTTAAAGAATTTGATCTAAAGGGTGCTCTCTTTAATATCATTCATAAGAACAAGTCTGCCAACAGAAATCCTGCCAATTATAGACTATATCATGCCCTTATGGAAGCATTAATAGAGGATGAAAATGCCTTGGACAAAGAAGTTGCAGACAAGGTTAAAGACCACAAAAGAAAGCATGATAGTGATGATGATCAAGACGATGATGATGAAGGCCCTTCAGCTGGATCAAACCAGGGTGAGTCAACAAAAAGGAGAAGACACGAATCAAGTGCTTCTGGGTCAGCTCTACCTCCTTCTAAAGATTCTGAGCAAAAGTACAAAGAACAAGCTGGATTCTAATACTTCTGCAGCACAACAGCCTCCAGCTCACACTTCTTCAGCCTGGCAAATCACTGACATACGAGATACTCCTCCTGGCCCGTCAATGCAAAGATCTGACCATCAATCTGAATAATCTTCTGACAAAAATCCAATTACTGATGAAGGGCATGTCTCAGATCTGGAGGACACCGATAACGCTCACATTCCTAAGGTACCGGCTGCTACATGGTTTAAACCGATTCCTGAAGAAGAAAGACCAGCTACACCTGAACCAGAATGGACCATTTCTTCAAATGATTACCCTGAACCAGAGAACAACTGTGCAATGTATACGCCACAGCGTATCAAGACCCCAAGGAGAACAAGCTTTAAAGGAAGACGGGTGATATAGGTTCCTTCATCAAATGGTTCTGCAAATGAACAGGAAAGAAGAAGCTCTGCAAAGCTGATTTGGAAGGTCCAACTTTCAACTTGGTTAAAGCCTTTCATAATAACAACGTCTCTCTTCAGTTTTAAATGGATGAATGTCATAAGCTGCTGACTGATAAGGTTGATTTGGTTAATCCTGAGGGTCATCAAATTCTGCATAATGTATATGAGCCGTTGCCCTTAGGAGGACCACCAGGTCAGGTAACTATTCAACCACAACTCTTCTTCAATAAGGATCTGGAATATCTTCTATCAGGTGACAAAGAATGAAAAACTGCCTTATCCATATCCAAGCTTAAAGCCGCTCGATACCTAGACTTTGGACTTGAAGAATTAGTTCCGTATCTATGGGTTGAATGTGAGCGCGATTATGACATCAGTGCAGCTTATGGCATCACACACTGGTGGTTCAGTAGAAAGGAATTCTACATCAACAAACACCGTGAACCCTCATATCGTGATGCGGTCAGATCCCATATGCGAATTCTCAGTGTGATCTGTATCAAGACTTACAAAAGATATGGATACAACTACTTGAGAGAGATAGTTCTACGCTGAACTGACTATAAAGAGTACAAGATTTCGGAAAAGGATTTCAAAAACCTTAATCCAAATGATTTTGAAGATATTTTTGTGCTTCATCTTCAAGACAAGCCTAACCACCTACCTAAATCAGACAAAGTTAATCTACACATCGCAGTCAACATGTGGATCAGAAACATTATCATTAGAAAACGTGTGGAAGACTTGCAGCTAAGCGTTGAGAGCTATCAAACAAAGCTCAATATGGAACAACCAAACTGGGATGCATCTGACTTTCTATTCAAAGAAGATTACACCATTATCAACAAACCCATAGCAGTAATCTATAGAGACACGGATGATAATAATAAGATGATGAGAATAGATGAGGTGCACAAGTTTAGCGATGGAACGTTGATGAGAATTTAGGACAAGCTAGATTTCATGGTGAAAGATTTCAGGCTGTTCAAATTCAATAAGGGCATGGAGACCAGGAAATGGACTAAGGATGACAAAAGAAGGAGTGAAGACTTTATCAAGGTGATTGAGAAAAGACTAAAGATCAGGAGAATCTTTTGAAGTCTGGAAAGCTTTGTCGGTAGACGTCTAAGAGATATTGACTACAGACTAATCAGCAAAATAGAGTGGCATCGTCACTCTGACACTAAGGTCAATATTATCTTATTATGAATAATATATCTTGTACAATATAAGTAATAAGTAGTATATCTTTTGATTCAATGACCCTCAACGATTGAGGAGGAGCATTAATATGTTTCATATACGGCTTGTGAATAATTGGCACACTTTTCTCCCAATTTTTATAACATATTTAAATTAATTGATATCTAAAATGTCAAAGGGTTTAAAATTTTAGATAAAGGGGAGAAAATGTGATTAAAATATGTTAATAATAAAAATGTGATTATTAAGACTCGTGTGTATACTCTGCCTAAACGTGCTAAACAATTTCGAATACCGATGCACATTTTGAGGGGGAGCATTTCTGAAAAGTAAAGACAATCGAGGTACAAAAAGCTTTGATATTTATATCATAAGTACCTTAATTAAATTTTCAATTGGTTTTATGGAAAGGAGAACTATACCAAAAGACTGACCATGCATTTTACTTTATCAGAGATATAAGGTTGATAAGGTTAGGTACAAGTTCCAATGATCCAGCCAGAACTGGAGGGATATACCTAGAGATAATCCACTAGTTAGTGTAGAAGTCCTTGGGTATGACATAAAAAAGGAGAAAAAGTGAGAATAAGGGAATAGTGCCAACTGAGATAGAGCTAGTACTGGAATATACCCAACAAGGTTCTAGTCATGAAGTCTCGGTAAGCACTAAAGGGGTTGAAGAATTAAAAAGAATTGTAAGGATAAAGGGTGTAAAGAAAAAATCCCTCCATACACTTAGGTAGAAACCGAGTCAATACCTATGCTGCCAGAATCACTAAGATGATTGCTGACATTGAAGACTGACATCATAGACCTAGTGATGCAATGCATAACCCTCCCTAGCCACTCAGAATCTCTAAAAAGATTTCTGTTTCATTTCTCACAGAGACTAAACACGTAATCTATTGACTTTCTCACTCCAAGTTAGTTGATAGTGATTAGGTGGCAGTCAGCTCCACCCTCCGATCACTAAAACCAAAACGCACTATTGAGTCTAGAGCCAAGCGATCATCAATTAATCTCATTAGGACACATTGCCAATTCTCTTGTCTTTCACACACTGTAGAAACAAGACTATCCTAAGAGTCCTATGCATTATCCTTGTGATATTACCAGAACATCCGAGTGAAACGAAGGTTTTTCACAATGAAGATGGAAATCCTGCTAGAGCCAACATCAAACTAGGTCTTAGTAGGTAACTTGTGCGATTCTACAAGAATCAAACTTATGTCAACTGGAAAGAAACAATGGTGCGATTCTATGTGAATCAAGCTTGTTCCAGTATATGAATTGACGGTTATTGAACATTTGACAAACAATCAAAACTCTCGAAGTGTTACAAAATATTTTCATAATTAACACTTAGACTGATTTTTTTCAAATCAATTTTCTCTTTATTGCTAACTGTTTCATTTCAGGATCATTTAAAGATGGAGATGGAGATGGAGATACCCAGTTCCAATAATGTCAAGTTAATAACCGAATGCTCAGACATGACCTACACTTGTTATGAAGTTATGAAAGATCTCATAAAGGTGTGAAAGCTTCCGCAAACTCTGATATTGTTTATTTCTTCACAAGTGCACAAGATGGCGATCCATTACAAGATGATGTAAGATTATGTTTGGCTGATGATCTTAAGAAAGCTCATGGTCACAATCAAAACAAGTCAAAGTGAACAAGCTCAATTGTTATCAAAAGATCACTACAACAATGTACTAGATGTAACATGAAGAATCAAAAGACTACGAGCTTAAGTTTAGTGTTTTTAAGGGTGACCTCCCTTAGGGGGAGATTGTTAGATATTAGAAAAAGAATCGGTCACCCGGTGTATTTATTATTTATAATATTTCGTAGTTTAATAGTCAATCGTATAACTTTCAGTATTAAGCCGAGTACTAATACCCGGTATATTGTAAGAACTATAAAATCCTCTTCCAACTTTGGAAGAGGTAAGCTAGTCATTATTCTTTTTCTTATTTTACACATATTTCTCTCACTAGAAAATATCCTCTCATGTGTTTCTCTCTCTAGAAACTAGCTAAGTCCAAGAATCATCACCATGTTATGATTTATGATATACCACAAGATCCTTCTCGACTTGTTCGTTCTACATACGAAGGAATGTGTTGCTAAACCTTACTTCTTTAAGTTCCTTCTTCAACTTCTTACACTCAGCTTTTTCTTCAGCATTACCAAGCTTTTCAACCAGCTTTTCCATTGCCATTGTTCCTTGCTCCACACTAGAACGCACTTCATTACCCAAATCCAAAATCAACTTACCATAATACTCGTCCTTTGCTTCTCCTTTCTTCTCGACCAATGCATGCGCTGTCTCGTGACCACACAGTCGTCTTGAAAGCGAAGCCATCTGACCAAAAAGAGAGTTAATGTCCCTCCTCATGAGACCAGGCAATAGACCATCACTGTCCTCTTGAAGAAAAGGAGCAGTAGATGATTCACCTACCTCATGGACATTAGCAGGAACAGTCTCATCCTCATGCTCAATCGTGTTCTCAACCTCAGTCACATCCTCAGGTTCTGACTTAGAAGCAGGCGGCAGAGGGTTAAGAGGATCCACCTCTTCATAAGGATATGTCAACTCTGGCTCATTCTCATCTTCCTCGATGTCGACTTCCATATCATCTTCTTCTTTTTGGGGTTCTTCTTCTTCCTCAAATTCTTCTGCTTTCGGGTCCTCGTCTTCATCCACTAAGACAGGCTCGGGAACAACAGGAACATCATCGTGTTGATTCGGCTTAACGACGGGTAAATCATCCACATGATCGGGAGGAATTACGTTCACCATGATAATCTAGAAAATATCATATAATACTTATTCAATAGCGTATCACTTCTTATTCTTATTGGAACACTATTATCAAAATAACAGTTTGCATAAAAGCGCAACAAACAAAAATTCACAATTCGTGACATTCTTGTTCCGCATATATCTTAATTATATTTCAAACATATATAATAAATGTTATCATATAATCACATGACATTCTATGCATATAACACGTGCATAAATGTACCAATACATAACACTTTATGCATCCGACACATGCATAAATATATCCATACTTAACCATGTATACATATAACACATATGTAAATATACCTATACATAACAATTAATAAATTTACCTTTTCTTTCTATATGTAACTGATATTTGAGAAATCACATATCCTTTTTATATCAAAAATGACCCGTAAATGATCAAATAATGCAGATTATATTTGTATATTGCTTGTTTTGTCATTTGTGATGTATAGGTGTGGATATTGCAAACATATCAAGAAAACGGTCAAAACCTGAACAAACACGGACACGAGACGGAAAAGAGTACAAAAGAGCCGGGAGTCTTCTATTTAAAGGTTAAAAAGTCATCTCATGGTCAACCCTGGTCAACCACAAAAGGATAAAATCTTTCAAAAATACCAAATCAGCCCTCAAAGTTAAACCATATTACACAAAAGGCCCTAAAACCCTAACACCGTTATCTTTCTTATACTTAAGAGATAACGGACGTTATCTCTAATATTTAACTAACAACATAGTCTGGCCCAAGTCCTTTTAAAGATAACCCGACCCAATTACCCCAAAGTCAACACCCCATTACCTTGGTCAAATATCCAAAACGGTTAAAAAATAATAAAAAGGCGCGAAGAATACTTTTACTATTCATCTTCATCTTCGTATTAAACTCACGTCAAAACAAAGGGGTAATTCAAATTGATGACATGGCTATGTGATTCGAGTACCAAGTGACAAGGTGGCAGAGTTATACGTCATGAGAGGCTCTCATTGGTCAAAACCCACAAGGATGGACACGCGGATATGGAAAGAAACATACGAGGACATGGATTTTTGCACTAAAATTAGTGCAAAAGAAGCACAAGTACTCTGACACACAGAATGCCACATTGGCAATCCGTGTGCTCACTTAATCAATTCAACGGTCATAAGGATGGATCCAATGATGGGCAAAGAATCAAGGGGCAAGATCAATTGATGAGGAGCGGGCTAAGAAGACCTAGAAGCATCTCTTCAAGGCTATAAACAGAGCTCCTCACTCACACACACATAATATTCTTTTTTCTGCATTTTTTTAGTTTTCTTAAGTAGCTTTTGTAATCTTTTTATTTTAAATGTAACTTTCTTATTAAAGCTTTTGTAATCTCCTTTTCAAAGTATTGTAATCTGTTTTTCTATTAATGAAATCATCTTTTACTATTATATAAATCTATTTTTACTATTAAGTTTTTACAAATTCAAATTCTCATGTCACTGTTTCATAAGCTTAGATTGAGCTCAAAACAAGCATATAATCCATTTTAACCTTTAAAATCAGTTAATACCTTTGCTATATATGGATTTGGTTACTTGGATGATAAGCTTACAAAGGAAGAGCTTATTGGACCTTTACTAGGTTATCCTTGTGATAAGCTAGAGCTTCTTGACTAGCTCCTTGAGCACTTAAAGCCTTTGTTTAGCTAAGGCAGTTGTAAGTCTTCATTTACCTTTTCTGTTTTAAGTTTTCTAGTTTAAATCTGCTTATTCTGCTTATTTACTTGCTTATTTGTGCTTATAATTGCTTATTATATCTTATTAGTTAAGTTTGATTATCTGTTTTTAAATTCTATAGTATAGATCTTAGTTCTCTTAATTTTGTCTTTCAAATCTGTCAAAATGCCAAAAAAAATTTAGCATAGATAGTAGCTTATAGATTCTGTCTTATTTGCTTATTGTTATATATTCATTTAAGTTGTTAAAAGCTTTTTGATATCTGGTATTCAAACTTTGTTCACTAAATCTCTATTTCATAAGCTAAAATGGATCTTGATGTTTTTAAAGGAGTGTTTGGCACAGCAGTACTAACTGTGAGTTAGTACTGCTTGTGACCCCTTTGGTTTTTAAACTTGGATTTGATCTTCATTTTTAGGCTACTAAGTTTGATTTCTAGGTAGTTTGTTAGTTTAATCATGTTTTCATAAGTTTTCTAATCTATAATTTGAATCTGCTAAGTCTAGTTTGCATTTTCAGCTTAATAATTTTCTAGTTGCTCTTATTGTCCAATTTGCACTTAGTTTGTTGTTTAAATAGTGTAGAATCAAGTGTCATTTAGCCTGCATTTGTTATAGTTTTGATTTGGTCATTTGAGTGTCAACTGCATCAGATAGCAAAACAGCCATTTTAGCCATTTTTAATCTTCAATTTCAGCTAGTAAAAAGTAGTTTTAGCATTTCAAATTTCAAACTCTAATAGTTTATAGGGTAATCTAGATAGCTTAAGTCTTAATTTTGTTTAAAAAGTTTGTTTGCTTATGTAAATTAGGTCTGCTAAACTGTCCTTTTTCTTTTTCATAAAAATTCCAAAAAACCAAAAAATTCTTAATTCTGTCTGCATTAGCTTTTTCATATAGCTTTTTGATTGAGCAACTGATTTTCAAAATACTTTTTGAATGCATTTTTAAGTAGCTTATAGTATTAGCTTTCAGTAGGTATAAGTTTCATTTCTTCAATCTTCCATTAGCTTACTTAAATATAAGCTCAAGTTTGGTGTTTGGCTGTTTAGTTTTTAGAATTGCTTAAGAGCTTTTTGGCTAATTTCAGCTTATGGCTTGTCTTTTTGATCTTATTTCTATCCAATTTAGCTTAATAGGTTAGGCTTAAGTTACTAGTAGCTTATTTGTCTTTGTAGCTAGCTTATTTTGTAGCTTGTAGAGTGTTATAAAAAGTTCAAAAAGTAAAAAAAAGTAGTTAAGCATTTCTGTTTTAAAAAGCCTTTTTCAGCTTATTTTTCAGCTTTCACAAAAGTTCTTTGTTTTTAGCTTTTCTACATTTTTGCTTTTAAGTTTTTCAAAAATAAAAGATTTGCAAAAAACTAGGCATGGGACTCGAACCCATGACCAAGCCTTTACACACTCTCATACTTAACCATTGTGCTATATTAGCTCATCCGTGAGTGTTTATTTCCATTTTTCTCTTTTACACTTTTTGGTATCTTAGCTTATATAAAAGCTATAGCTTATTAGAAGTTTTTCCCAGCTTATTAGATAAGCTGGGCACTTGCTTCTATTTTTCCTTTGTTCTTTTCATCATTTAGGACTTTTTGTGATTTTTCTGGATTTTTCTCATTAATAGTTTAATTTTTATCATTTTTCTTAGTTTAAATTTTTAGAAAATCCATAAAAAAATAGAAAAATAATTTTATTTTTCTTATAATTTTCCTTTGTCTTAATTTAGGTTTAGATATTAAATTTGCATTCGTAGGTTTTAAATTTAGTTTACTTGCTAAATTGTTGCGTTTGTTTAAATTCCCGTTATTCGTTTTGTGATTTAATTGCTTTCCCGTATTTGTTTTACTTATTTTTCATTCGTAGAAATAGATAACCAATCATTCTAAAGTTTAAAAATCATTTTTAGATTTTTAGAATATAATTTGTTATTTTCTAGGCTTTATAATCATTAAATTAGGCCTTTTAATTCAATAAAAAAAATCCTCAAAAAATAATAAAAAAGAAATATTTTTCTTTAAAATTTCCTTGTCTTAATTTAGGTTTATGATATTAAATTTGCATTCGTAGAATTTAAATTATTTATTTGCTTAATTGTTTGCGCTTGTTTAAATTCCGTTATTCTTTTTGTGATTTAATTGCTTTCCCGTATTTTGTTTTTTAGCTTATTTTTCATTCGAGAAAATAGATAACTAAATCCAATCTTCGAACCCAATCAAATCATTGTCTAAATTTAAACGTGGTTTCATTTCATAAAGTCCATTGGGAATTACGACTCGAGAATCATACATCCCGGTTAATATACGTATAATATTATATTTAAATTAATATATATATATATATATATATATAAGATTAGGGATCCGTTCTTTAAAATTTATTTCACATTTTGAAGCAAAATCAATGCAGTTACTGGATTTGTAAGATCATTGGACACATTATTTATGGCTACCGACTTTGACATTGAAAAATCTTTCTTTGCAAGTGAATATGAAAAAGTAGTCGGTTTACCTAAAATTGATTGTCTTTGACTTTTAAAAGCATTCGGTTGTCGAATAACCGATGATTTTTCAAACTTAGTCTCCACATATTTTCCTTTCATTTCTTTATTGAGTTTCTTCAACTCACTTATTGCAATGTCTTTGTCTTGTAATTGAGCTTTTAGATCTTGAATTTCAAAATATTTTACATTTAATTCTCGAAATGAAGTTGATTCTTTTTGTTTACAAACTTTGTCATTATTAAGTTGTTCTTGACTTTGCTGTAAAATGAGTTCAAGATTAATTGCATGTTGTTCAAGTTTAGAAAATCTTTTTGACAATTCATTGAAAGATTTGTTATTGACATTTTGCGTTCTTTTTGAAAGCTCTTTTTGAAAACGTTCACATTTAACTACTTGGTCCACATAATCACATTGTAAGTCAGTGAATTAATCAAGGGTTGTATATACAGCAAGTATAGCATTCATGTGATCAGCATAATAATATTCCCTGGAAAGTCGGTCGATTTCATTCAAAAACTGTGTTTTTTGAGTTTCCTGTTGAGATTTAAGAGAGTCTACTTCATGTTCAAGAGAATTAAAGTATCTCAAATCAGCAACCATTTTCTCTTTCAAACACAAGTGAAATTTTTCTAAATCAGCATTGATTTTTCGAATTTGGGGACAAAAATTTCATTCGATTGTATTTTGAATAAACGGATCTATATGACCAGAATATGTCCTTTTAGAAATTGTTTGTTTGAAATGTTCCACTCCATCAAAAATCGTGTCAACACTACTTTTAATTTTGAAAAGTTCTTTAGAGCTTCTACACTTTTGATCCCACGAAATGGATTCATCTATCTATTTTTCTAACAAAGTTGTTTGTTTATTAAAAGACTCTTTTGAATTTTCATTCTTGACAGGTGTATAACTCATTTTTGACCTTTCTGAAAATCTGTTCAGGCGACTTTTCACGTTGTGAAACGAACAAATCATAAAGATTATTCAAGGTTTTATAATCAAAAGGTTTGATTAAATCACTTAATTTTGATCGACTTTCGTGGGCAAGATGAATCGTTTTGTCAGATTCAGGAGCTAACATTAAAACAAGATTATCATTATAGCAACCTATATCATATAGACGAGGATTCGCTCTTTGAGCTTTCTTGAGGAACTCAGGTTTTACAAAACTCGTTTTACAATTACGATTAAGCATATTCATTGTTTGAACTGATTGACCGGTTTTATATACAATATCATCCAAAATCTTTATTTTATTTTCCAAAGTAATGACTTTTTCAAGTTCTTTGTCTTCACGAGTTTTGTGAAACTTCTTCTAAGCCTCTTTTTCTTGTGACATTATGGAGATGGTTTCTTGATGTGCAAAAAGCTCCTCTTTCATTTGTGAAACTCTCTCCTTGCTATTGATGAGCCATTTTTGCTTGACACACCACCTCCCGGTTCAAAGCTCGTCAGCTTAGAGGAGGTGGAGAATTTTGACCCCTCCCTTCCCCTGATTCGGTCAGGAATGATGACGAGGATGGCGGATATTCCTTCTTTAGAGCTTAATGAGGATGAGTGTTTTGACCCAGGAGGTGGTGAGATCGATGCTGATATTCCTCCGAATTTTGAGGACGATTATTATAACTCGGAAGGAGACATAATCTATCTTGAGAGTTTGCTTATTAATGACACTATCCCTAATCTCCCTCCTGAGGTATTTTTAGATCATGACCCAAAAAGCTTAAATGATGAACCTAATATTGATGATTTAAAGATTAAGGAAAATGTGAGGATTACCTTTGAGGATCGCCATTATCTTTCCCTCACATTTGTTATCAAAATCTTTCTTCCTTTTCTTACCTATCCTGTGAATTCTTCTCTTCTTCTCTCCTCCAGGAGTGAAGATACTATCTTTGACCCCGACATCTCCGTTTTTAGTTTTTATTCCTTAGAGCCGATGGCATATGAAAGTCCGATGATGATTTTTCCATTCTTCTGTTTCTGCCCCAAGGACAAAGGAATTCGGGGTGAGTCAAGCTAGAGACTCGCACAAAAACAAGCGCTTCTCGGGAGGCAACCAGTGTTTCTATTGTTCAAAATAAGGTGACTGAGGAGGCTCTCCTCTTCTTTTCTCGTGTTTCGTGGCTTGTGTTTTATGTTCAAGATTGCCCCGGATTATAAAGACTCTCGTGCTCGTGGTTTTGTCCATCGTTCACTTAAGCTTCACTCCTTTGCATGCTTATATATGGGAAACCGGGAATCCGATATCCTAGATTTTATTGACTAATGTTTATCTATTTGCATAATTAATAAACGACTTTAGATTTACGTAGAGGCCCCTTTATATTAGGATTATGCATTGATTTTAGTATGGGGGTGGCAGTCCACATTGAGGATAATGTATTTTTAGTATTGGGGGGGGGGGGTATCTATCGATTTGATCTTACTTGCATATGCTTCGTTTTTACGTAACCCATTTTGCCACCAAAAATATTTGATTTTATGCCAAAATTTAAAAAATTTCAAAAATAAAATAAGTGTTTTGACACAAATTTTTGACTTTCCGATGGTGAGAACAAGAATAAATTTTGACTTGATCGAGCATGTTGCGCTCTAGCTTGCCCCTTAACCTATATAAATTAAAGCTTTTGCTAGTCTTTTATACAAGAAGCTTTAAAACGCGAATTCTAGCTTGAAAAAGCCAAGAGTTTGCAAGTTTCCATAATAGACATTAAATATGCAAAGCTTGATTTTATTAGACTAAGCATTCGCGGATCTTTTTATTAAAGATTTTAAATTTGCGAAGAACGAAAAATGATAGAGTTAAATATAAGTTAGATGCTAAGCAAGGATTAGTTGGATATCTTAAGAGCTCATAAGTGTAATTTGTGGCTTTTCCTCCCCGAAGCTTTTAACCGGACTAATAATACGTGCTCTTTTCGAAAATTAGACAAGTTAATGGTTTTATCACCCTTAAAAGTCCTTTTAAAATCAACATTTTTAGACTTTTAAAAGCTTAAAAAATTAGTCTTAGTTTAAATTTATACTTAAATTTTCTTAAAAGAAATTGTTTCTATATATCGTGGTAATGAAAAGTGTGAAAAAAATAGTAATAATAATAATAATACCTTGTCAGGTTACTGGATCATGGTCGGATCGCATACCGATGTGACAATCTTCATATAAGGCAAGGACCGAAGCCGAAATAAGACAACTGGATCATGGTCGGCTCGCATACCGATGTGACAGTCGTTTAAAGGGTGGAGGTTATAAGTATAATAATATTAATGTTAAGTATAATGTATATGATTGAATAAATATGGGGAAAATCTCTTTTTCTAAAATTTAAATATGCTTTTGAACAAAGACTATTTCGCTTTAAGTTGTGGTCTTTCTAAATGAAGTGTTAGTTTAATGGGAAGTGTAACATACCGTATTTTCAGGTCATTTTATGACGTCATTCATTTCGTCATTATTTCATTATTTATTTTTTTAGTCTCGCACACGTTTACTTTTAAATTCTCATCACATAATTAAATCGTGTAAGCTAAAATTTTTTTCATTTTACGAATAAAACATGAGAAATATGATTTTTATACACTATTTTCTGACATGAATAGTGTTGGTTCGTTTTAAATAAAAATTTTGGCGAAACATTTTAGAATCATTTATATAATATTTATATGAGTTTTAAATTTATAAATATTATTTTAGAAGACGATTGACCTACTTATACGATAACATTATACAAACGACAAAAAACATTATTTTATTCTTTCGAAAGTAATTATTAACTTTTTGTATTTTATTTTTATCGGATACATAAAGTATTTACGTTTCGCGATAAAATACGTTTTGGCATACCCAGAACCATCAAAATAAATCTACGCTCCAATAAATACTTATTTTTACATCCAACACTCAAAGTTTTGTTAAACTTTACCCAAGTTAATATTATTAGTCACTTTGTACATAAGAAAAATAAACCAAGACTTATACATTACAAGTTACCATTTCATATTAAAACTACACATATTATGCTTCAAGTAATGCAAGATATTAGCTAGTTATGTGTCTTCCTTGAATCCATGGGATAATCACCATCTTAGGAGACATAAGAACATAAGTACCATGTACATATTCACCTAATTAAACCTTATGTCTAAGGCTTGACCAAAGACTTCCTTATTTCCCCCTTTATGTCTTAGACTTTCTTAGGAAGTCTTGTACTAGTCAAATGTATACATACTGCAAGCAACTAGGATAGAAACACATACTACTTCATTTTCCTTAGTGTAAAACACACACAAAAAACCTCCCTTTTTCCTCCGCCTAACCCACGGCAACCCTCAAACACACACCCAATCCATACAAAGTTTTACTTACCATATTTACACACATTCCTACAACATATCTAAGATGTCCTTAGGTGTTTAGAAGGGTT
>BQNB010002348.1:0-22877 GCA_026074375.1 Tanacetum coccineum
GGTGGAACCACAATTGCCTCTGCATAACCCTCGGTGGGTGCACAGAGCAATTCTACCATAGTACGTTGATCGGCCATCGTATCTACGGGAGATTCTTCAAAAGAAAAAGGTTGCTTTGAACGTATACGGTTACGACGTTTTAGATTTGAAGTAGTTGGATTAGGAGAAGATTTACCAAGTATATTCGAAGAAGAGCGAGTGCGCATGCACTAAATACAAGAACAACATAATATTTTTGGTAACCGGATGTTAAAAGTCCACGGTAGCTCTTTAAACTACGCACAAAAGAGCGGAAGGAATTAGCACACCGAAGTGATTTAAAAGTGTTCTTCTTTTTTGGGCGATGTTCCTTGGATCAAGCCCGCCTTATACCCTCCTTATAGTTTGTAATTCAAATGTGAGTCGATTATAACGATTAACAACATGATTTGTTTTGTTGGTTTTTTGATTTTTTTGGTACTTTCAATACTTTAGGAAAAGTATTATTGCTATTTTTTTAATTTTTTAATAATAAGAAAATATTCACAAACGGAAAATGATAACTTTACGAGGAAGGGTCTTCAAAAACTAATATTCAAACGAAACACGAATATCGTATCACACCTCCCCGACCCAAGGCTTACAATGTCCATATTTATACTAAAAAGCTAAGAGTCTTGGGGTCTTCATTGTGTTTCTTCTGTGAGGTAAACTCCAGGGTGTGTTTCTTGTGTGAGAGTAGTCAAGAACTCATCAAAGCCATTCATTTTGAGTGTTCACCAAGTATTATGATCTTAGCCATTGGTTTGGTCTTTAATTTCTTGACGAATAGGAGTAGAGGGGTTTGCCAACATGGCATCAAGCCCATGTGAGGTGGGGTTAGATTGGGATGGTGATGGTTTTGTTGTTTTGTTGCAGGGTGCAGGGGTTGAAGACACAATTATGGAAAAAAAAGACGAGAAGAGGGGTGTTCTGTTTTGTTGTTTGATTTGGTGATACAGGGTAAAGGTTGTGGGAATTGACAGTTTAAGCCCTTGAAATTGTATAATGGTATCTCATGGATGGTCCTTTGAAGGACTAACGGTGTAAACTGTTAAAGGGTTTTTAGTTAACTGTTGTTAAAAGGGGTTAATGGTTTGGTTTGGGCTTTTAATTGGGCCAGGTAACTTTTGGATTTATAAAAGGGGTTTTTAAGCTCATGGTCTTCTAATGTATTTAATGGGCTGACCCGGCCCATTATATGGTTGCGGGTTGGCCCATTAAATATTTTTTCGATATCGGCTTCGGTTTTGACTTTTGACTTTGACTTGGTTGACTGTTTACACTCTTCTGTTTTTGCTTGGTTTTTGTCATTTAGTGAATATCTGGTACCTGCATAGCATAAATAGCAAAACAAGCATATATTTGGCATTTTATGTCCGTTTTTGGTCATTTAAGCTCGTTTTAAAAGGCACATGGTATGTGTAATTAAACACATACCAATGCTTCTAACCGGACTAATAATACGTGTACTTTTTGAAAATTAGACAAGTTAGTGTTTTTATCACTAAAAAGTCCTTTTAAAATTAACATTTTTAGACTTTTTAGTCTTGGTTCAAATTTATACTTAAATTTTCTAAAATGTGTGTAATATATATAATAATAATAATACCTTATCAGATTACTAGATCATGGTCGGCTCGCATACCGATGTGACAGTCTTCATATAAGGCAAGGTCTGAAGCCGAAATAAGACAACTGGATCATGGTCGGTTCGCTCCCGATGTGACAGTTCGTTTAAAGGGTGGAGGTTATAAGTATAATAATATTAATGTTAAGTGTAATGTATGTGATTGAATAAATATAGGAAAAATCTCTTTTTCTAAAATTTAAATATGCTTTTTAACTAAGACTATTTCGCTTTAAGTTGTGGTCTTTCTAAATGAGTGTTAATTCAACTGGAAACCTAAGAGTTTTTGAAACCGAAGGTCCGTGAGTTCCGATACTATTCTCTATGGGGTGTCAAAAGCCTGGTCACCTAAGCCGGTCTCGGCTGGGATGTGCCGAGAAAAAAGTCGCTACATGGAATGATCTCGCCTTCAAAATCATAATTCTTGGGTGGAACGTTACAATTAGAAGGATTACAAATTTCTTAGAATGTCGATTGGATGGTCAAAATTCAAAATGAGCACATACACATCTATAGATATTTATCCATTGGGAGTGAAAAGTTAGTCTAGGCTTACACAAATTACAATTATGAGTAGTGTTAGCATCTTAACTTGTATTTAATAATGATTTCGTTTTTAAGCTTGGTTTGGGGCAGGTGAAAAATCAAGGACGATGAATTTATCCTTATGGTTACTATTTAAAAAGTGTTTCTTGTTTCGTGATCCTAAAAGTTATTATTAAATAATGAAAGCCGAACATGTTGTTACTTTGAAAAAATAAAAATATATATTCAAAACTTGTAATTTCTTAATCCCCCTAGATGAACACTTAGCTACTTTTCGAGGTAATTAGTCTAGGGGGGTTAAAGTTTTTGGTTTTACACGTGAATTTATAACATTGCGCGAGGACACTACAATAGCGTAGTAAGCGCTTTTGCCATTTGGTAACTCCACCAAGGTCCAAACTTTTTGTAATTTGAATTGTAGAAGCTCTTCCTGCATAGCCTCTATCCAGCTTGGATCATTTAAACCATAAAGACTTTCAAAATTGCTTGTTTGCTTGAATTACCTTTTTGGGTTCTTTTTGTGATAAAAATCAAGCAAACAAGCAATTTTGAAAGTCTTTATGGTTTGTTCTTTGCTGAACAGAACTAAACAAACCATGTTCTTCCAAATTCTTTATCATTCTTCTTAATAATTTGTTCAACTGGATGATCTTTGTGTATTCTTGTAGTTGGAATAGGACTGACATGCATAAATGTATATGAATTGTTCATGTCAGTGATAGCAGTTTTAATACACTTGTAAAATATACTATAAAAATAATATTCCACAAGAGCAATTAAGAAAATTCCCTAAGGAAATTTCACTCTCAAAAATATATATAATATAATATATAATACGTATATTTAACCGGGAAGAATGATCACCCGGGTCGTTTCCCCAACGACTTGTGCAATTGAAACCTCGTTTAAGCTCGGATTATGATTTGAATGAAAGCAAAGATATTTTTATGATCTATAACTACCAAATAAAAGCAACAAGTAAAATTGAAAATTAAAGGCAATTTAAACAATTAAACAAATACGGAAAACAAATAAAACGCGACAATTAAGCAAATAGACTAAAATTAAACCCTAAAATTGCAAACTAAGTTTCTAAACCTAAATTAGGATAAAAGAAAATTTTACCATAACTGGCTTATAATTCATTGACTTTGTTAGTGCATCAATATCAAAAGGCTAATTTGGTCCACTTCCTACAATATTAGGTATATTCTCACTAAATTAGACATGCAGGTTCTCTTCAACTATCCTAGTTCTACTATTGAATACTCCTCAAATGCTTACAATTGATTAAGGTATCCCAACAAAAGAATCCTTCGTCAGTCCTTACATCACAACTTGCCTAACTGATCTATGGTATTGAGAATTGTAACAGGACACCCAAATGGTCTCATAAAACCTAAAGCTGGTTTTCTACCAAGAAAAAGTTCATAAAGGGCCTTGTTATGAGGCTTAGTTACTAATACCCTATTTTACACATAGCAAGCAGTATTAATTGCTTCAGCCTAAAAAGTAGTAGGTTGTTTAGAATCAGCTAGCATTGTCTTAGCAGCCTTAATTAATGTTCTATTTTTCCTCTCAGCTACTCCATTTTGTTGAGGAGATCTGGCTACACTAAATTCTCTCTTAATACATGTTCTCTCACAAAACTGATTCATCTCCTTATTCTTGAACTCAGTTCTATTGTCACACCTAATTACCTTAACAACCTTTATGAAATCAATTAAATTTTCTACTCTAGTAATAAAGTACTTAAGGAAGCCACTATTCTCATAAACTTAGCAGCTAGAAAGAAAACCCAGCACTAAACCTACTGTAACATCTGTACAACTAGGCAATACATCTTTTTCATTAAGTTTTTACAAATGTGGACCCAACAAATCCATGTGCAACATATGAAAGGTTGGCTTATTGAACTTACGTATTAGACTTATAAGAAGCAATGTGCTTTCCCTTTTGACAAGCAAACATAGGATTGAAACATTTCAAAAGGTTTTGAGAATACCTCTTAAAAGATTTCCAAAACCAGTTTATTCATAGTTTTGAAATTTAATGGTCCTAAGCCTTCTATTCCAAATTCATATTCATCTGATGTGCTTTACAAAGGAGATAAGTTAAACCTCCTTTAGGAACAATATTCTTTAAATCAACACTATACATATTGTTCTTTCTAGGAACTTTAAGTAAAACTTGACTTTCATCAGTTAACTTAAAGTTTGGAGATAAAACAATACATTCAGTGTCATTAAAGAGAACACTATTCTTTTTGTCACACATTTGTGAGACACTAAAGAGGTTAAACTTTAACTCTTTTACAAAATACACATTCTCAAAATCTAAATTACTAGTTTTGATTGTACCTCTGCCTGTGATTTTCCCTCCTTTGGGGTTACCTCCAAAGGCAACATATCCTCCATCAATCTCTTCATAGTCTGTAAGATAGGACATGTTCCCTGTCATGTGCCTTGAGCATCCACTATCAATCACTCCTTGATCCTGTAAATCCATTTGTAGATTGCCCTGCACATTAGATAAGAAAATCAGTTTCTTTTAGGGACCCAAGCCATCACTGACTTGGATCTGCCTTGTGCATCAACATAATCAAACTTTTTCAGGGTGATTGATGCACTGTTGTGTTTAGAAACATGGTCTAAAACTTTATAGTCCCTTTGTTTCCAAACCTAACAAGCTGAGGCCTTAACAGCATTAACATTACTTCCCTTAACAGCATTAACTACTACTTTTAGCCTAGCAGCATTAACTACTTCTTTTGGCCTAGCAGTATTAAATTTTTTATCCTTAATAGTATTAACCCTCTGATTAAAATTGTTGTTTTTAAATGTTGTATTCTTGTGAATGGGCCACTTAACAGTTGAATTTACTGATTTGGAAAGATTTGTCATTGGTCTAGCACTATTCATTGTTATTTTTGGGTGAGCAGTATTAACTTGTCTGGCAGTATTAAGAAAGTGATACTAGACCCTAATCATTAGTAGCTCGCTCGAGTGAGTCATTCTAGAAAAATTTTGGTGATTCACCCTTTGAGTATAGTTCCACACTAGTTTTACCATCTTTTTATCATTAAACTGTCTTTGATGGTTATCACAATTATACTGCAGATGATCAAAACTCCCACACACATAGCAAGTTTTGTTAATCATCTCAAAATTACTTCCTAATCTTTGAGACATCATGTTATTCTAGTTTCTTTGGTTTCCTCTAGGACTATGTATGTTCATCCTATTTTGATTACCTGGTTTAACAGTTGTTTTCCTAGAAGATTTTACTTGCTCTTTAGATTTAACAAACTCTATTTTAGCAAAACTAGACTTAACTATTTTCTTCTCTTTTTTAGCCTAAGGCACATCTTCTTCCTTACTATCAGACACCTAATCCTTAATAATTAGAGCACTATTATTCTTCCTAACTACCTTAGGTTTGTCTGCACTAGCCTTAGCTTTAGTAGTCTCAACTACATATTCTTAACTGTAGGCTCACTAACCATAGGCTCATTTACAAACTCTTCTATACCAGAGAATGACAAATCATGTTTTGGAGGCATAAAGTTTCCTGTATAAGGAGGTGGAACAACATTATACCCTAAACTAATTTTGCACTTATTAACTATCTGACAATCTAGTAGTTTGTTTATGTTTTTAGATGAATTCTCAAAATTTTATACTATTAGCTGAATTTCATCCTTTTGTTTTTGAGCCAGTTCTAACTTTCTCCTAAGCTCTGTAATGGCTACTTCTTTTAAATAAATCTCACGTTTTAAGAGCTTGATATCTTCTTCATAAACAGACTCATTTTTCTTAAAAACTAGAAGTCTTGCTTCTATAGATTCTAAACTTATTTTATAAGTGAGCAATGATTGACTTAATAACCCTTCCATCTTGCTTTAGGAGCTTTTTGAATAGACCTCGAACCCTTCATTTTAACTTGCCATTGATTTGACCTTGGTAATTCGTATAAAGACGAAGATGAAACAGTGTTTCGCCATTTTTAACCTGAAAGGTTAATTCAGTTGGGTCCTTTGGCCAATTGTCACTTCTAAGGTCCCTCTCTTTTCTTTTCTCCACTTTCTAAGTTATTAAAGTGGTTTTGGAACATATGCAAGTTCTGGTCTGGAGTTTAATGTGAAAATGGGAATGGGCTTAGGATAGGGGCTTATGGAATGGGGCTTTTGTTATCCGGGTATGATTTTTAAGAATTTTTAAGGCCCATTTAGCGTTTCTTGGGCCAAAAGGGGTGGGTGAGGGGTTATTTTTGGACTTTTGTGAAACTTGGAGGGTGAAAATGGAAAGTTTTTGGGTTTTGTCTTTTATTGGTTGACTTTTTGTTGACTGGATTTGACTGTGGGTTTGACTTTTCTGGCTTCGGCTTTGATTCTTTTGGCTTCTTTTTGTACTCTTCTGATTCTCGTGTCCGTGCTTGCCCGTTTTTGACTATTTTCTTGTGATTTTTGATATATCCATACCTGCATACAAAAAACATAAATACAAGCATATTATTGCCATTTTTGGTCTGTTTTGGGTTTAATTGGGTTATTTCAGGCATAAACGGATATGTGTATTTTACATTATCAAAATTCCCCCAAAACTAAAAAAATAAAACGATTGCGTGTCCTCACGCAATTATCACATGACTATAACACAAATACCTCCGAAACTTCCCCAAACTAAAACCTTTTGAAAAAAGTAGCAAAGAGTTTTGTTGAGAGTGCTAAGCTGATCCACAAGTTATAAAACACCCGAATTCCCTATTTCAAATCTTTTTTTCTCTTTTTATGATTTTTCTTGCATAATTAATACCTAACTATAATCTTATTCTTGTGTTGACTTTAATGGATTATTTCATTACCTCTTGGTAACTTGTTAGGATCATTGAACAAAAAGCCAATTAAGTGTCCTAAAAGATAACTTCATCATCCCGAATTTTTTCACTTTTACCAGGGCTAAGTTTGAAAAATGAGATTCAACGTTAAGTATGAGCTTAAGATGCTAAGGGACCTACTTATAATTACAACTTGTGTAATTCCTCTTCCGACAATAAAATCATATATTTAGTGTGTGTGATTCAAATTAATTTTAAACCATTTAAATCCACATTAATTAGATAGATGAAATCCGATCCATAGCTTTACACTATGGGCCTTTTGAGATAATATGTTTAATCACTTAGCAAGATCACATCTCAAAGCAAACAAAAAACCTCTTTAGCTAAGACATCGTTGGTTCATTTTGTCCCTTATGAATGACTTTTCTTCTCTATGCAATCCCACCGTCATCCGGGTAAGTGCTAAGGCTTTTGGGCACACCCCATCCGGAGGAATACTATTCGAACGCTCTTGTACTTCAGATGAAAAAAGCTTTGTAAACGTTTGCATACTTAGTCAAAAGGAATACCTTGGTTTTAGAAATGAAACTTTTTACTATTTTTTTCTAAGGTTTGGCAACTTATTATTTAATTTACATTATTAGGTAGGAATTGGTTATTCTTATTCTTTCAACGGACACATCGGCCACGCCTCCGACAATGAGCTCGCGTACTTATTCATGATAACAAACCTAAATATACCAACTCCTACCCTTTCTTTCGATGTCACATCGAGAGCGCAAACCTACAATGCCATGCTCTTTATGTGATGGAGTTTGTATATTAATTATTAACACTAAGGTTTATAACTTGAATCCTTTTTATTCACCAAACTACATTTTTAAGAGATTTTTTTTTGACTCTAAAAAACTTAGTTTAACACAAATTATTTTTGCAATAGGAAAAAATTTCGTTTAAGAAAACCAAAGTCTGAAACTTCGAACTTAAAATTCTTATTTACAAATGATTAGCTATTATCATCGATAAAGCTTTTTCTCTGAATATGTTGATTAGACTTTTAAGAGTAAAACTTTAATTTTTAAAAATTAAAGAGACACCGTATAAATTAATCCATTTTAAAGAACTTCGGGGAAGAAAAACCACAAGTTATTCTTATAAGCTTTTAAGTTTTCCAAATAAACTTTGTTTAGCATCCTAATTCGTAGCCAACACTATTATTTCTTATTTTTTGCAATTTAAAATCTCTAATAAGAAATTCGAAACATATTAGCCTATATAATATCCAAACCTCGGCATATTTAAAATCTACTAGAGAGTGCAACAAGTTTTCATTTAACTAATGATTTAAGTCTAGCATGTTCTAATGTCTACACTTGTGGACTAGCACAAAAATGTCATCTTAATTGTTAAGGGAGGAAAGTAGAGAAACTCTAAACGTTCGATCGTGGTCAAAAATTACTTCTTATTCTTACCAACGGAAGAGGGGGAAAAACCTACATTCGTGTCTTAACACATCTTATTTATTTTTTTTTTTTTTTATTTTTTCTCAATAATAAGATCTTAAAAATTTACTTTTTTTGCTATTTTTGTGGGGGGAGGAGGAGGGGAAAACGGGGTACGTGAGAACAAAACAATAAGCAGGTAATATCAAATCGATAGATTCCCTTCCCCAAACTAAAACAAAACATTGTCCTCAATGTTTAAAGTCGGGTCTCTACGAAAATCTAAGCCGTTTATGAATTATGCAAAGATAAACGTGAATCGATAAGATGAAAGGATATCGGATCTCCCCAAACTAATTTCACACAAAGGATGAGAAGCTCGAGTGAAACAGGATACAGCACCGGACATGAGAGGCTTCATAGAATTTGTTGGTTCGATCCTACAAAATCACAACAAATAAGCAACAAACATCGAGAAATCGGAGAGAGTACAAGCCTCTCTCAACACAACACATTAGTTTAAGAAAATAGAAAGAAGATAGAAAAAGGATAGGCATGGGGTGAACTCCCATGAAGCGGCTTGTTTTTGTTCACTGAGTCGCAAGCTCGATTCGATCCCGAATTTAGTTGTCCTTAGGGAAAGTTTGGAGATCCGGGATAACTAATGGTGGTGTATCCCCTCCATAATAGTGCTTCAAACGATGACAATTGACTTTGAAATTCGAACCACCAGCATGAGCACAATGGCAGTGCATAAGGTTAACTTCGGTGATTGTAAAAAGGTCTGGACATCGAGATTTGAGGCTTTCCGGAGAAAAGGGAAAATCTTTTATGGGGGAGTTGAAAAGAAAGACTTGATCACTCAACATTTGAAGATTCGTTCTTTATCTTAGAATCATGAAGTTTCTTTGTCTTCTCCTTGTAGATTAGCGAATTCTCATAAGCTTGATCATGAAGCTCATTAAGTTCATTGAGTTGGAGCTTTCGATGATCACCCGCGGTCTTTAAATCGAAGTTGGCATGCTTAAGAGCCCAATATGCTTTGTGTTCTAGTTCGACGGGTAAGTGACACGCTTTTCCATAGACTAACTTGTACGGAGTGCATCCAATTGGAGTCTTGTAAGCGGTCTTATATAAAAGCCCGTAAGGCATCATCTAATTGGTCTGTGACCTTGGAGGCACGGTTTTCTTTCCGACAGTTCATCTCTAAATCTTGACCACTTGTTTGAGGGTCGGTAAAGGAGTAGATAAAAAGACGATGGGTGACACCATATTTTGACATGACTCTTGCAAACTTATCGTTACAAAAATGGGTCCCTCGATCGCTTATAATTGCTCTAGGAGCACCGAATCAGGAGAAAAGGGATTTTAAGAACTTAACAAAACACTCTAGCATCGTTGGTGGGGAGCGCCTTGGCTTCAACCCATTTGGAAAGATAATCGACGGGCTACTAGAATATATTTGTTTACTCTAGACGACGGAAACAGGTCCCATAAAAATCGATACCACAAAAGACATAAAAAAATTTCACAAACTTGGATATGCATTTTGAGGCTCTCATCGCGATGTGAACATCTTTGCCCTTTGGCTCTTTTGACATGCATCACAAGATTTGATCAATTCTTAGCTTCTTTATAAATTGTAGGCAATAGGAAACCTGGCATCAAATACTTTCCGAGCGGTGATATTATCATATGATGGCCTATCGGTAGGTCCTTCATGACAAGCCTTTGAGGATTTTAAGAGCTTCTTGGCCTAATACACATCTACGGATGATTTTATCCGCACATGTACGGAAAGAAGATATGGGTTCATCCCAAAAAGTAATGCTTTATATCCTTGAAAAATTACTCTTTGTTAGGTTGACATTTTTTTTTCCTTTGATAAGATAATTCCGCGGTGGTAATTTGCTATATCGGCAAACCAGGGTTTTTTGGTCATCATGAGATTAGTCGCCGTTATTCAATGTTCAAGAGGGAAAAGTTCATTAATTTCTTTAGGATCAAAAACATTCTATAGGGTTTTTCAGACGAGAAGAGGTGTCGGGCTGCATAGTTTTTAGCTCCCCTTGTATCAATTACTGAAAAAAATCGGATTCTTTTGAAGAAGTAAGACCCATCCTAAGCAATTTGCTTTGGCGTTCTTTCTTGTTGAAGAGGTATTTCAATGCGGAATGTGGTCCGTTTGTAAACAATATTTTGTTCATGATTAGATATGATCGAAACTTCTCAAAAGTTGTAATCAATGCAAGCATCTCTTTTTCCGTTTGTTGTTTGTAGTTTGTTTCTGATTCAGGTCATAGTTTTTTTTTTTGGGGCTCTGCGTAATGAATTGGTCGGAATTGCTTCTCAATTCTTTGTCCTAGAACAGCACCTATTGCATAATCGCTTGGCATTCGCACTATGATTTCAAAAGGTTGGTTTCACCAATTCAGAGCAAATGTGAATTGGAGGCTTCGGTTGTTAACTTCTTTTTCAATGTTTTGAAAGGCTAGAAATGCAATCTCCGAGAAAAAATGGAAGGAGTGTTTTTTCTCTAAAGATGGGTCATGGGTCGAGAGATTTTGGAAAAAGTCTTTGATCCCACCCCCACATAAAAAAGTCTTTGATAAATCTTCTATAGAATCCGGCATGCCCGAGAAAACTTCTGATTCCTTTGACGGTTGTTGGGTGAGGAAGCTTTGAAATTACATCAACTTTGGCCTTATCGACTTCAATTCCTTTTCTAGAGATCTTATGTCCTAAAACAATGCCTTCTTTAACCATGAAATGGCTCTTTTCCCAATTTAGTGCTAATTTGGTGTCTTTACACCTTTTGAAAGCTTTTGTCTTAAATTGGCAAGGCACGAGGGGAAATGAATCTCTGAAAACTAAAAAATCATCCATAAAAACTTCCATCGTTTTTTCTATCATGTCGTGAAAAATGGCCATCATACAACGTTGAAAAGTTCCGGGTGCATTGCACAAACCCGGAAATGGATTCGACAGTACGCAACGTTCCCGTATTGGGGCACGTGAAAGTAGTTTTTCTCTGATCTTTAGGTTCAATTGGGATTTGAAAAATACGACGAAAAAAAAAGGAAAAACATTCTAGAAACAATAAAAATTCGTCTTGCCGGCTAAACGTTCTAGCATTTGGTCCATGAATGGTAACGAAAAATGGTCTTTACAAGTTGCTTCGTTTAACTTTCGATAGTCGATGCAAACTCTCCATCCCGTGACTAATCTTGTAGGCACCAACTCATTTTCTTCATTCTTGACAATGTCATACCACCTTTTTTTGGAACACAATGGACCGGGAACTAAACCCAGGGACTATCCGTTAGATCGGAATAAATCAATCCCTCGTCAAGTAGTTTTTCTACTTCTTATTTTGATGACGTACAGTGTGATTTTGGATTAACCCTCCTTTGATGTGACTGGAAGGTTTCGGAATCATTTTCTAAAAGGATTTTGTATGAGAGCAAACTCTGGATCTATGCCTCGGATATCAGAAAGTTTCCAACGCAATTGCTTTGGTTTGTCGGTTTTTTTTTTACGACGTTTAACGAGTGAGGTCTTTTATTCTTGGCATCAATTCTTTTGAAATTTTATGACTGAAAAGCTTGTATTTTCCTCTCAAAACGAATACTCGAAATGCTGGTGGGAGGTAGCTCTTAAGTTTGACTACGGGTAGGAATAGTTTCCTCTTTTGGTTCATAAGAGTAGAATATTCGAGTGAAGATCTTCTTTGGTTCAACAAACTCTTAAAATCTTTTTGAATTCCTGGTGAGTATCTCCTTGGCTTTGGTGGAGGTAATGGAATCACTATTGAGAAGTGCTCGTGAATGAGAAGTCACCCTCGGGATAGTAGTACGTAGCATTGAAAAATGGCGAACGAAACTGGTTCATCATCGATTGCTATAAAAGCATGGCTTCTTTAAAGAGTAGGAAATCGCTCTGCTTTCATCAAATGGAGTAAGTGTCGGAGATGACGTTAGAAAACCAATCGGATTCTGTAGTTACGGAGAGGATTGCTGTAAGCAACGAAATCGGAAAATCCAAGAACTTCTTGTGAATAAATTTCACAAGCGGCATCGATTAGATCAACTTTCTTCAATGATTCGAGATTGTTGTATGAAATGGAAGTCGCATCACCACATTTAAGGGTTAAAGATTGATCATCATTCCTTACGAGTAATCTCTAATTCTTATAACATCGATTTTAATGCATGTGCGTCCTAAGAAAGGGTCGCTCCGAAGTATCAACGGTACTTGGGGATCGGCTATAAAATCAAGCACAACAAAATTAACCAGAAAGTAAAATTTTCCTACTTTGATAAAAACATTCTCGGCGACACCGGTTGGTTTGGAAATTGTATGATCGGCTAATTCTAAAACCATTTTTGTTTTGGTAAGACCTGAAAATCCAAGCTTTTTCTAAATAGACAGAGGCATGAGATTAATGCTAGCCCCTAAATCGGCAAGGGCTAGATAATTATCAAATTCTAAAAAATCATAAGGAATAGAAATCGGCTGGGTCACCTAGCTTTTTTCGGAAGAGTTTTTAAGGAGACCAGCACTACAATTTTTCCTTCAACGGCATTTTGGTTAATTCGATCAACTTGTCTTTGTTATTTAACATCTTTTTAAACATCAACGCAAACTTTGGCATATGGATGAGAGCATCCGCAAAACTAAGCTCAAAATGAAGGTTTTGAAAGATTTCCATAAACTTTGAAGAAAGAATGTCATCTTTTTCACGAATCTTTTGTTTGTTGAGTCTCGATGGGTAAGGTAAATTAGGTTTGGCTTTGTTCAGCAACGAAAAAGAAGGCTCTTCGATTGGTTTCTTTGTCTTTGGTTTTTTCTTGGATAATGGATGAGGTTGGAAGTCTTCGGTGCTCGGTAGTTAGCTCCGTATCCTTTGTCGCTCACTACCCTTTTCCCACCACTGCAGGTGTGGAGGTGGATCGGAGGTACAGTGTAGTAAACACCAACTACCGTGTCGTAATTGCCTTGGCTTTGTTTCTTGGATTTGGACGGTTATTGCTCGGTTAAACTACTTGAACTTGCAATGCTTGGTTGTGTGATAGCTTTGCATGACAACTGAGCATCATCTTTGGAAAATCATATTGCTATCTTTTGGAGAATCATTGTAAATTCTTTGAAAATCTTTTGGTTCTTTTAAAATTATCCCAACTTATTTGAAAGTTATTCATGTTCGCATCATTTTAGATTCAGCATAGCTTTTAAAATCATTTTAAGACACAACTTGGAATTTGTGAAACGGGAGGTAAGCGATTAACCAAAGGTTGTTTTGTTGGTGGTTGATATGGTGGTGTTTGATAAATGGCTCCTTGATTATTTTGGTGGTTTTGGTTAAAATTTCCTCCACGGTTTTGATTCGAATTGAAATTGTTTCCTTGGTATCGGTTTTGGTTGGTTTAATTTTGAACATTCGGTTGATTGAAACCCGGTGGTCTCATTTGGTTTGCCAAATTAGATGGTTGGTTTCTTTGGAGAAAATTGCCAACGGCTACGGTTTGTTGAAATTGTTGGATGTTGTCATGAAAAACAGGAAAATCATTTCCACTTTGAGTTAACGGAAAATGGTTAAAATTATGATTCGATCCACACGTAACAGATACTTCCTCAAACGCTTGATGGAGTGCGGGAAATGTAGGTAGAGTAGTAACAACTAAAGCTTTCATTTTCATTCATCATTTGTTTCATCTTAAATAGTCATCTTATCCTCGAGAGAGCAGCTTATTGTTGAATATCGAAGATTATTAGTAGGTGAAGATCATTAGAACGTGGAGCATCCGTACTCACTCTTGAATCATTAACATGACTTTTGAGTAACGGAACTTTTGACTTGCTTTTCATTAAATCGCTAATCCTTCTTGAGGCATCTTGTCTAAGAAATTGCCACCCGCGGTGGAATCTAAGGCATCTTGATCGTTGAAACTCAAAGAATTATAAAAAGTATCAAGTTGGTGTAGTTCCGAGAAGCCATGGTGAGAACATTGACGAAGGAGTCCTTTAAAACGTTCCCATGCTTCGTTGAAGGTTTCATTAGGTTTTTGGAAAAAAGTAATGATCTCATTCCGATAGTAAGTGGTTTTTGAAGGTGGGAAGAATTGATTTATGAATTTTGAAACAAGGTTGTCCCATGTAATAATTGATCTAGGAGGTTCCTTATCTAACCAATCTGCGGCTTCACCGTCCAGAGAAAAAGGAAAAAAAAAAGCAAAGCTTTAGCGAATTGTTCGGAACTTCGGCGGTTTATCTAAACGTTGTTGAAGTAACCTTGTTGAGGAACTCGAAGTTGATTGTGAGGGTCTTGTCACCATAAAACTTATTGCTTTGCACATCAAGATGATTAAAGGTTGTTTTTAAAGCTCGAAATTGTTAGCATTAATTGGGGGAACAACTATTGCATCTTCGCTTATCCCTTGATGGGGAGCTGGTAGCATTTGAGCCATGGTACGATTGTCGACCATTGGAAACTCGTGGTTCCTCAAACAATAAGTTGTTAATTTTTTGTTGGTCGACGATTTCTTGTTTACGAGATTGAGATCGAGCGTGCGCCATGCCACTAACTAAAAAAAAGATGAAAATCAAGAAAAATTTAAAAAAAATTGAAAGAAAAATTATACACTAATTTTTTTGGTTTTTAATTTAAAAAAATTTCGCAAGTATTGGTCCCTAGAGTTTATTGAAAGGGAATGGGCTAGGATTAGGATTGGGCTTTATGGAATGGGATTTTGTTATCGGGTATGGTTTTTAAGACTTTTTTTAAGGACATTAGGTTTCTTGGGGCCAATAAGGGGTTGATTTGAGGGGTTATTTTTGGACTTTATTTGTGAAACTTGGAGGGTGAATGGAAAATGAATGTTTTTGGGTTTGGTTCTTATATTGGTTGACTCTTTGGTGACATGTTGACTGGATTTGACTTTCGGGTTTGATTTTTCTGGCTTCGGCTTTGATTCTTTGGATTTTTTTTTGTAATCTTTTGATTTTGTGTCCGTGCTTGCCCCGTTTTGGATGTTTTCTTGTGGATTTTTGATATATCCGTACCTGTATACACAAATCACAAATACAAGCATATTTTTGCCATTTTTGGTCTGTTTTGGGTTTAATTGGGTTATTTTAGGCATACACGGATATGTGTATTTTACACTTATCATGTCAGCCTTACACCACAAAATCCATATCTTCTTATCATCATCTGTATTGACAAATATCTTTATTTTAGGGGCCATATTTGGATAATCTGTAAGCTTCAATGCTTGTTTTGCAACAATGCAACATTTAAAACTCTATGCCGCACATTAACAGTTGAAAATAACCACATTAACATTTGTTAGTTGTGTTTCACATCTTAGCAATATTAACATTGTTAGGGCTGTTCAAACACTATTATCCTTCTCTTGATCATTACTTTCATCCTCTTTACTTGGATCACCATCATCCTTCTTTTCACCATCACTTGAAGGTTTGAATCCAGCATCAGGAGAACTCTTTAAATCTTGAGAGAATAGTGGATCAGCAGGCCACAATGGTAGCAATATGTAATCTTTGCCAGGTACTATCTCCATACTAGCTTTACCTGCATTATCACATGCTTTTGTACCTGCATTACCATTTAGACTTATTTCTGTACTATCTAGCTTATAATTTCTTTGACTTGTTAATGCATCAATACCAAAAAAGCCAATTTGGTCTACTTCCTGCAATATTAGGTGTATTCTCACTAAACTGGACATGCCATGTTCTCTTCAACCTATCCTTGTTTACTGTTGTTACTCTTAAATGCATTTACTATTGATTGAGTAACCCCTACAATACAGAATCTTTTCATCAGCCTTACTCATCAAACTTTCCTAAGTGATCTATGGTATTGAGAATTGTAAACAGGACCACCCAAATTGGTCTTATAAAACCTTAAGTGGTTTTTACCAAGAAAAAAGTTCGTAAGGGGTCTGGTTATGCGGCTTCTTTGTTATAATACCATATTTTGAACTAGCATAGCAGTATTAATTGCTTCAGCCTACAAAAAGTAGTAGGTAGTTTTGAATCAGCTAGCATTGTCCTAGACGCCTCAATTAATGTTTCTATTTTTCCTCGCAGCTACTCTATTTGGTTAGAGGTGTTCTAGCTCCACTTAATTCTCCTCTTAATACCTTTTCTCTCACAAAACTGATTCATCTCCTTATTCTAGAATTCAGTTCCATTGTCATATCTAATTACCTTAACCCTTTGATATATTAAATTTTTCTTACTCTAGTTATAAAAAGCGTGCTTAGGAATGCCACTCGTCTATCCTTAGTAGCTAGAATGAAAACCAAACTACTAAACATACTGTATATCATCTGTGACAACATAGGCAATACATTCTTTCTTCATTAAGCTTTTTACAAATATTGGTTGTGCGGTCCAAAAAAAATCACTGTGCAACTTATGTAAGGTTGGTTTGATTAAAATCGTACTTGGTTTTGGACTTACAAGAGCTCTATTATTGCTTTCTCCTATTTGTCAAGGAACACATGTTTGATCTAATTTCAAAACGTTCGAAGGTAAACCTTTACAAGATTTTCCCCTTACCAGTTTTTTCTAAATAGTTTTGAAATATATTGTGTCCAAGCCTTCTTTGCCAACAGTTTAGATTCACAGATGTGGCTTTTGGCAAAGAGGACAAGGTTAGACCTCCTTTTAGGACAATAGTCATTTAATCAACACATATTAAACATTTGTTTCTTTCAGGAACTTTATGTAAAATATCACTTTGACTTTCATCAGTTAACGTAAACGTTTGGAGATAAAAACAATACATCCAGGGTTTCAATTAAAGTGAAAACATATTCTTTTTGTCACACATTTGTAAGACACTAAAGAGGTTAAACTGTAACTCTCTTACAAAATATACCTTCTCAAAATCTAATTTACCAGTTTTGATTGTACCTCTGCCTTAGTGATTTTTCTCCATTTTGGGATTACTCAAAGGCAACATATCCTTCATCAATTTCTTTAAAGTCAGTAAGATAGGACATGTTCCCTGTCAAGTGCCTTAAGCATCCACTGTCAATTACTCTTTGGTCTTGTAAATCTATTTTTGGATTGCCCTGCACATTTGGTAAGAGATTCAGTCTCTTTTGGGGACTCAAGCCATCACTGACTTGGATCTACCTTGTGCATCAATATAATCAAACCTTTTCAGAATGGTTGATGCACTATTGTGTTTAGAAACATGGTCTATTTAATTTGTCTTTTGGTTTCTTAACTCAACTAGCTGAGGATCTCTGTAAAACAGCATTAAAACCTGGTTTCCCTTATCTGCAATTGTACTGCTTTTTGCTCAGCAGCTTAAACTACTGCTTTTGGACCTAGCAGGTATTAACATTCTTACACCCACTATACAGTATTAACCCTCTTTATTAAAATTACTGGTTTTAGTGCTTTTTTGTGTGTTATGGGCCTTCTAACAGTTGATGTGCTTTAGTTATAACACATTTGTCATTGGTCTTGCACACATTCACTGTTGTTTTGGGTTAGCTAGAGTTTAGTAAGTGATTACTAGGCTGACCTCATTTATACTGCTTTTGGAAACCATGTTCCTTTTAGGACTGGCGTTTGAGTCAATCTAGAAGAGATTTTTGGTCGATTTCAACCTTTGAGAATAGTTCCAACACTGGTTTTACCATCCTTTTATTATTAAATTCTCTCTGATGGTTATTGCAATCATATTGCAGATGATCAAAACTTCCACATACATAATAGGCTTTGTTAATCATCTCAAAATTACTTCTTAATCTTTGAGACATCATATTATTCCAGTTTCTTTGATTGCCTCTAGGAGTATGAGTGTTTTGCTTATTTTGATTACCTTGTTTAACAGTTGTTTTCCTAGGAGATTTTACTTGCTCTTTAGATTTAACAAACTCTATTTTAGCAAAACTAGACTTAACTGTTTTCTTTTCTTTCTTAGCCTGAGGCACATCTTCTTCCTCACTGTCAGACACTTAATCCTCAATAATCGGATCACCATTATTCTTCTTAACTGTTTTAGGCTTGTCTGCACTAGCCTTAGCTTCACTAGTCTTAACTACAGGCTACTTCTTATACTTGTTAGGGCTCAGTAACTATAGGCTCATTCACAAACTCTTCTAGACCAGAGAATGAAAAATCATGTTTTAGAGGCATAAAGTTTCCTGTATAGGGAGGTGGAACAACGTTATACCTTAAATCTGTTTTGCACTTACCAACTATCTGACAATCTAGTAGTTTGTTTAAGTTTTTAGATGAATTCTTAAAATTTTCTACTGTTAGCTGAATTTCATCTTTTTGTTTTTGAGCCAATTCCAACTTTCTCCTAAGCTCTGTAATGGCTACTTCTTTTAAATAAATCTCACGTTTTAAGACCTTGATATCTTCCTCGTTAAACAGAATCTTTTTCTTATAAACTAAGAAGTCTTGTTTTACAGACTCTCTAAATCTCTATTTTATAGCGATATCATTTAACTTAGATGTCCTTAAGTCTTTTGACAGTTGTTTATTTTGTTCTTTAATAATTTTAACATTTCCAAACAAATGATGAAACAATTTGGATCAGTGTAGATACCTCACGAGTTAGAATTGGTAGTAGAGTAAGCCATAAGTGCTAAGTTTTAGTTGGACCTTCCTTCCTGCTTGTTCACTCCAATCATATTTACCAAGACCATCACATAAGATCAAAGCATTGGAAGTACTTGTATCCACTGGCACACTTCTTCTTGTGCTTTCCATGTTCCTGTTTTCTTGGTTCCTTAGAGCCATGCATTCTCTTGCAAAGTGTCCTTTTTTGTGGCAGTTGTAACACTCCACCTTGGACTTATCAAACCCAATGGTTTTAGTACCATTTACAGTAAGCTTTCTTCCTGTGTTCTTCAAGAATCTCTGTAACAATTCACATTTTCGAGTCATTTTACGTCAATAAATATTCAACTATTTATTTTAAACTTTTACGCGTTTACTTTTAATTTCAACCGTTTAGTTAAAATTGCGTATGTAAACTAAAAGATATTAGCAATCTAAGTTAAACCGACATCAAACAAATAAAAAGTTTACGTTCAAACAAGTGTTATATAATTATTACGAATATAATTTATAACATTTTATATTTTATTTTCGTATTCTTACGTAAACGCTTACGTATACGTTTACGTACATGCATGCATGCATGAAAACCTTTATTACATTAATTAAACAAATAAGTACATGCATGTATAAAATCTTTACACAAAATTTCATTTGTCTCTTGCCTTGCTCTCTTTTGCCGCCAACCATGCAACAAAAAGAAGAAGTTCCAACATTTGCTTTTTGCTTTGATATCCCACATTACCAATTACATGTTAAAACCTTTCCCTTATGTGTTCATGTGATGTTTAAGAATCTCAAGACTTGCTTTTCCTTTTTTCTTGGGTACTATCACACGACACACACAAACCCAAAAACACTTAATGATTTATTTTGGTTAAACTTTATATTAACAACACAAAAGAAGATAGGAACTTTATCTAGACTTTTGCTATATGAACAAACCACCTACTACTCATCACTTCATCCTAATTATTATACACACATCACATTTCTTTTCTTTCTTTTGGCGTTCGGCAGTAAACAAAAGAAAAGGCAAGAAAAAGTCTAAATATTACAACTTTATAGAATTTATTATCTAACATTTAATAGTTGTCAAGACACAAAGTAAAGCAAAACAAAATCTTCTTCTTTTCTTTCTGGGGCATACACGGCAGATGTGAAAGAAAGGAGCAAGGAGAAAAGGTTTAAGAATTTGGTTTAGTATTAAGTAAGGGTTTATTGTAGATATGGTTCTTGGTTAATTTTTGGGTGTACATTTTGCTAAATTCATCATTCATCTCACTAAGGTATATATTTTTCTAATACTTTAATTTATATATTTCATACATTTATACATCTTATTTATTTAGTAAAATCACCACCTAGACTTTTATTTAACCAAGTATACAACAAGGACCCATGGTTTCTAAATATCAAGTTATATATTCATATGGACAAATGAATGATTACTAATATGTTTATTCCATGAAAAATACTTAATTTGACATACTACAAGTATTGGATAATTTGAACTAGTTGTAGTTTTATTATCATTTTAATCATTTACATAAAGCTATGTTTTATTTATTTGGTGTCTTGATACTTAACCATGAAATGGAAGTTAATAGAGGGACTATAAAACTTAGGCTAATTTAATTTTATTATATGTTTTGTATTGGTCAATAGAGAAACTTGTAGTAAGTTAAAACCATGTTAAAATTCATAAATCGAAAATACATATATTCTTAATTATCGAACAGCTCGTAACCTCTGTTTTGGCACGGATTTCTAGGCAAAGTTAAAACCTTTAAAAAAATGTGATTAATACGTCTCAAGTCGATTCCGAATATATAGGAAACTCGAAAAAAAAAGTCGTATAATGAAGAAGTAATTTAGCCGATTTATGTGGACGAAAAATAAAAACTAGCATTTTTTGACAGTTTGCAAAGTTTGCAGACTTTCTGTCCAGTTTACGGAAACGGCGTTTTTGACCCTTTTCAGGTACGAGTCGTGAATATTTATGAAGGAGTACTTGTAAATTTTGATTTTCCGTTAAATCCTCGAAGTTGGAACGACCCGTAAACTCACTATAACGAAGGAGAATACCAACCTCTTTCTTAAGTCGGACCATTTTTCTAAAAAAATTAATATAAGTTTCTGCACACATTTTTTATCAAAACATAGTTGCTGCTTGAAACTTTAAATAGGTGGTTTATGGAGTGTTTCGAGTCCGTTAGGACTTAATAACCTTAAGAAATAATAGTTATAATATACATAATTTAAACGCGTTTTTAAAACTTTATATATATTATTTAGAATTTATTTAAACTTATATTTTGACACATTTGATAATTAATAAAAATAATCACAAAACGAGCGTATAAGTGATTAAATTTTAATTGTTGATCTAATAGTACTATATTATACATGGATAAACAAATAAATATATATAAAAACATCGACCATTAAATGACAAGGACAGATATAAAACTATTTTTTGAAAAGGGTATAAATTTTATATAACAATTTCAGAGACATTTAATTACAAACGTAACTTACACATTTTGTTTATAAACTAACAAAAAACTATTAGGTGGTGATCTAAAATTATTAAAATGCATTGTGGTATTATTATTCTTGTATTCATTTTCTTGACTTATATTTAATTAGGTTGCATTTCGGCTAGTTGTGCCAACATATATTGATTGATCACTCATTTATTCACACCATCACTTGAGGTGAAGTATTTTAGTCCTCACCTTACACTTTTCACATCAATTTATCAAAATCTCGTGGATGAGATCATGTTTGTTTTACAAATTTGGATGCAAAGTAAATTTTTAATTCAAATATTACGGAGTTATTGCATAAGTATCTCTGCTACTGCCATAACCCATCTTCCTACTAACGAACCCTATCATCATGAACTGTTAATTACTGGATTGTAAGCGCAAATGTTATGAATAGATCTATTGGGAATTAACATCCCCGTTCGGGTGATTAGCTATCATCGAACGACGAACGTATACCATTTCGGATCATATAGATGTTATGGGTTGAACATCTACATTGGGCACCCTCATTTAAATGTAATTGATATACATTCATTGTTGAGTTTCAGTGTCATGAGCTTAGTGCATTTCGTAATATAATTTTTGTGATATTGTAATTGCTACTCTATTACAGGGAAATCTTGCTATCCGCCTCATTTAATTTATAAACCTATAATTTCACCAACAACAGTTTAAACATGTTTTCTCAGGTACCTAAGTGCTAGGTGCTAGCTTGATGTGCATTGGAGTCTAAACAATACAAGATTACTTTTCAAACGACACTTAGAGGTCGTTCTCTCATGACTTGTGCAATGGTATTATGATGTAATGCCCCCGGAACATCATTTCCGCTGCGACCCATTTTGTGGGTGTTACAATAAATACCCCTCTCCAAGTGTGGAGAGGATGTTGGTCTCATTTGTAACACACACATTTCATGTGAAATCAACAATCTCATTCTCTCTCTACTTTATCTCTCTTGTTTCTCTCTCTACTTTTCTTCATTTTTATCTTATCTTATTTTCTTGATAATACCATGGAAGAGAAGTGATTCTTGGGTTACGACATAATTCACTATCATCTATTGACGACAAATCATCGCTATAAAAGTCGGTTTCGAAAAGTATCTCATTAGATGCTTGAGCCATAAGACATGTTTCGTCTTTAGTCTTTTTTTTCCTCATCTTCACCGTTATCGCTCCAAGATCCTCCAACAAAAGCCCTTTGGTTTTTGTTTCTTGGCGGCTTCGG
>BQNB010002348.1:24612-126094 GCA_026074375.1 Tanacetum coccineum
AGATGAGGATATTTGGCACGAATTTCATCTTTGCGTTCCCATGTAAACTCTGGTCCTCTGTTAGAGTTCCATCGTACTTTGATTATAGGAATACGACTTTGCTTGAGTTGCTTGACTTCACGATCCATAATCTCTACTGGTTCTTCTATAAAGTTGAGTTTGTCATTGAGTTGAAGTTCTTTTATTGGAATGACGAGAGATTAATCAGATAAGCATTTCTTGATATTAGAAACGTGGAAAGTATTGTGAATATTACTAAGTTCTTCAGGAATCTCTAGTTTATATGCCACTGGACCAATCCGTTCAAGGATTTTGAATGGTCTAATTTATTGGGGATTAAGCTTTCCTCATTTTCCGAATCGAAAGATACCTTTGTGAGGTAATACTTTTAACACAATTACCAACTTGAAATTCTAAAGGCTTTTGCCTCACATTGGCGTAACTTCTTTGTCGACCTCTTTTAGCTTACAAGTGTTGACGAATTTGCATGATCTTTTCAGTAGTTTCTTGAATTATTTCTGGTCCTGAGATTTAGTTGAATGCCGGAGTGATGTTAAGAAATGATTATGAATTGTAAAAGAGTTGCAAATCATATTGGATATAAATTTTTGGAAATGAACAGATGATGACTAGAGACTTAACCGTATGGAAGTAGTAATGAAAATAAAGAAAAGGAATTTATTTGTACAAATGGATTTGAAAGAAACTTGTTTGTATGAATGCCATACTTATGCTCATTCATTTATAACTTGTCATTTACAAACAGAGGCGTCCTAATCCTTGTAATTGGGAATTTATAAATTCATAGTTTGGAGGTTTATAATTTCCTTATTCAAATGAAGAAGCGTCCTAATTCATTTCAATAAGATAATTATAAATCATCCTAGTTAAGCATAAAACATGATATCAAAATGGTATTTAGGTAGAAAATGAAACTATGAGAAGGATAATGAGACATTAAATCATACGATACCGATCCAGAAATCATACTTGGAGAATTTGGCATACAATTCCTCCCTTCTGAATAATTATTCTTAGATGTTCTGCATGTTCTTCTTTGTTATAAGAGTAGATAAGAATATCATTAATGAACACTATTATGAATTTGTCTAAGTATGGTTTACACACCTGATTCATGAGATCTATGAATATGGTAGGTGTGTCAATTAAACTAAATTACTTGAATTTTATAGTGTCTGTATCTCGTTTTGAAAGCAGTCGTAGGAATATCTTCATTCCTTACTCTTAATTTATGATAGTCTGATCTTAAGTCGATTTTTGAGTAAACGCTTAAACCTTGAAGTTGATCGAATAAGTCATTAATTCTGGGTGATAGGTAAGCTTATTCAACTCTCGGTGATTGATAATTATTTTGAAGGATAAGAATAAAAACGGATATCCTGGATATATACCTTTCGGTTTTTATACAGGATATAAGATTTAGTCGGGTTTTGTTTTGGTTACTTCGAGTGATCAAAGTTTTACCATTGATAGAAATGTGGATGACTTTCTTGTCGCAGAAAATGTTGGTATGATACTTGGATAATTAATCCATACCAATGATGATGCTGAAATAAGATTAATTTTGAAAGGTAGGTTTTACAAAGTCAGAAGGCGACCCTAGATAACGATACTATGAAATAGTGAGGTATAAAATAGAATTGTATTATATCGTGAACAACTTGCCTTTATATTTTACATAGTCAAGATTTGACAAGTGTTTTTATTTATACCACACAACCTATGATTAGGTTCTAACATAGCTATAACTAGGATCTAATCTAGTAATTCGAGGGTCCTTTGGTTCTGCAGTTCCTAGTTTGATGACCTATCTTGTGGCAAATCTGACACTTGATAGTGCAAACTCCTGTGTGATGCAGGGTGCATCTTGTACATAAGGGAATGTATCCATGGTATCCTTTAGCAGGATAAGTACTAATAGTTTCTTGTCTTCTATTCTACTAGTGGTGGTTATGATTGTTGTAGTTATTTTGATAGTTGTTGCGATTGTTGGAGTGGTTATTGTTGTTGTGATCATTGGGGTAGTTGTTGTTGTTGTTGTCGGTGGTGTTTCTTTTATCATCAAACTTTTGTTTATGGTTATTGGTTTCTTGTACAGAGTTGTGTTTCATTACATGCTTTATTAACTTTTGGGTCATGGTAATGGCTTCTTCCATTTTCCTAATCTCGGTTTAAGGACAATACTTTTCTATCAAGAGTCTTTTAAATTCAGACCAGGTGATCTTATAGGCTTCTTCTATTCCAATAGACTGGGTAAATGAATTCCACCAGAACAAAGCTTCCTTAGTGAGGGTACTAACAACAAATCTCACTTTGTTCTTCTCGGCACATTTGCTACGAGAAAATATCGATTCAGGGGCATTGAACACAGCGAATGAGCCAACAGCTTCCGGCGTACCATTGATGTTGCTAAGTTGGTAATCTTGTAACTTCTATGTAACGCTAGATTTCTTGTTACAGGAGTTTTTCTTGGTTTTTAGAGTTAGGATGATTGTTAAGGCTTTTTATTGTTTGTACTTTTGCCATTATTGCAGCTTGTGCTTCCAGAACTGTGGCAACGCTATGAGCAACTAGTTTCTCGATGGTAGCATGAGTCAGGACTGGTGCTTCAGATGTTGACATCCTTTTGGGAGGCATTCTATCAACATAAGATAACACGTAATAAGAATCCATATAATGATAGTCATATCACAAGTCATTGTATAAAAATTAAAATTTTCATACTTATTGTATTGATTATCATTGTTTGTGAGTTCTAAACAGAAAATTACATATTCTTGAGTATTACATTGTAGGTATAACAGGAAGTTTGGAAATTTGAAGATCTTCAGTTATGAACGTTCAAACAAGCATTTGATTATTAGAATCCTCGGGATTATTCACTTTCCAGTGTAGTAGTTTAGTATGATTTTATAATAGGTTATCTAACTCTGCATAGATAAACTCATTGTAGGGATATCGGGTAGGTGGCCTCTAGTTGAATTGATGATGAGAGACGGAGATAAAAGAAATTCATATTGATATTGAAACGGTAAGGTAAAATGGAATTTTAACGTTATTTATAGATAACTTATCTTACATAACCTAAGATCTGACTGGTGTTGCTACTTATACTACGTGTCCTTAGATAAAAAAAATGATAAGGATAAGGTTTCGATCTAGTAGTCTTGGAGTTTATGAAGTGTGTTTCATAAGATTCTTCATATATAGTTGATGGCGATCTTGGATATCCTCAAGGGTTATTTCTAATTCAGAATTCTAAGCGAACAAAATAAATCTTGTCTCTCTGTCACATATGCTTCTTCTGTAGCGGGCTTCCTTAAGTTTGGTTTTCACTTTATCAAAATACCTTGGCATGATTATCCAATCATAAACAAATCTTTCTTTCATTTTCTCAAAACAGTGAAAAGAGGGTTCTTCTAAGTAATTCAGAATGCTTTCAGTTTGTTTCTCATGGTGTTCTGCATGCATCTTAATTGAGTTTTTACTTAATTCATATATCTAAGGTGAGATAGGAGTATAAGTTGAGACTGATGGTGATGCTAAGATACATGCTTGCTTCCGAGATGAATTAAATAACGTAGTTAAAGAAGAAGATAGGGGATGAATTTGCTTTTTAGGTGGTAATAATTCTTTAGGAACAAGAAATATCGAGGATTAAATAGTAGTGAATGTGGTAATATCGGATATGGAGTTAAAATAGTCGGTGGAGTAATATGATCTGGTGGTGGAATAGGTAATTCTTTAGCTTAAAATGCTTGTACGTTCTTCAAATACGGGTTATTAAAGAAAAGTGAGAATGTTGGCGGGATCATACCATCCCTAGAATCTTAATGAAAGAGTTAAAGAAGTGCCTTCCCGAATGTAGACTGACGATGCCAGAAGTTATAGTTATGAATATTCATAGTGGAAAAAGCATTTTCCATATCGAACTCAGATGAAGTGATAGTAAAACGAGGGGGCGAAGACATGACTATAATCATCCAGTATAATATAAGTTATTTATATAATAGTATAACAGTTATGTATCTTTACATACCATTCCAGAAGATATAGCGGCACGGAGGACTTTCTTGGATGGAAAAAATAAAAGTAGTTATAGTTAAGGTTTCAACCTTGTTATCCCACTAGTTTAATCCATTACACAACTATAATCTTTACCAATAAGCAAGAAATAAGAAGAAATCTTAGAGAGAGAAACAAGAAAGAAAAATTAGATTAGAGAGAAAATGGAAAGTTACAAGTGAAGTGAAAATGTAACCAACACCCTTCACCAAGTGTGGTGAAGGGATATTTATACCCTAGCCTTCTAGTTGGCTCATGGGGATTCTTATCGGGGCCGGGCTTGGCCTTCTAACTTGGCTCTTTTACTCTGAACATGGTCAACATTAGATTTCAAACCATTGCCCGTGATTCTCGACTTGACTATTAATTAACAAGTCAAGATTTGACTTTATGAGACAGTTTCATTCGTGTTTGACGTTAGTGTTGTTTGTACAATCGCCTCCATGTTGAGGTCTATTTCTTCATCTACGATGTTACGCCATCGTGATGACATTGAAGATATGACATTTGACGGTTATGCTTTGCCTTGAGATGTCTTGTCTTGTTTGTAATGGCTTTGATATTCTCATGCTTTGTGTTCTTGATTTTGTGCCTTTATCTTTTGTCTTTGAATTATGAGATCGTTATCTTGCATCATCATCACTTGACTTGTTTCATTCTTGATTTGTCTTTCCTTGATCATCTTGGCTCTTGAAAGACTTGCTCATCCTTGTTACTGTCTTGTTTGAACATATGATTTATAAGTCTTACTATCTTCCATAAATACGTTTCGTTAGTTGACGTTTTGGCTCGTGTGTTGGTGGGGAGTTGTGTTTCTTCTTGCTTGATCAGGGGGAATGTTTGACTTGTTTTGATGGAGTGATGTGGATGGGGGGTTGATTCCGGTCGTCGCTGGTTGGTTGGCTGCTAAATCAGGAGTTGAACCGAAGGAGGAGCGATCGAAGAGAAGTGAAATCAATAAAAAAAAGAAGGAAGTCAAAAGGTTAGAAGGTATATGAGAGCACAAAAGAAAACAAAAGATAGAGTATGTAAGAGAGAGTAAGGAAAGTCAAGGAGAACACAAGGACCGAAAATCGAAATAAAAGAATAGGTGCTATAGAAGATGTAGAAGGAGGTTCTAACAGAGACAAGCATTAGTCCCCCCATTATGACGAAGATCCTCGGACTGAGTTAGTGTTAAAAATTGCCGATTTTTAACTCGTACCCCTCTGCGTCTCCTCCTCGACGTCCTTCCTCCTATCATAATAACTTTCCGCTCCTCACTCTCTTTCTCCTGCACACTTCCTCCTTTTCTCATATTCGCCACCTCCTCTTCCCTCTGTCCTCTCCCCATCTATCCCTCCCCGGCTTCGATACTCTCCTCCCCTCTTTGCCCTATCGGGCTAAACATGAAATAAGACAGTTAGCAATAAAAAGATTGAATATGGCTTTGTCATTCAATCTTGACTGTTGGTTGCATTAACCTTCCGGTTCCTCGTTTTATAGTATAAATACTATACATGTGATCAGGTAGATTTAAAGAATCTCCTTGACCAGCGGGTTTCCTGCTCATAAGCGTAAGGATCTTCTAAACCACAGATGTATTAGATTTAACCATGCTTGCTAGTTCTCTATTCACGGAAAGTCTCAAAGCATGCAACACGGTTAAGACTGAATCAGATAGTTACTATCTTTCTGACTTAAGTCGTCAATTCATTTACTGTACCAAAATTGTTATACGTTTATCACAAAGCTTGATTCATATAGAATCTTGCAAGTCAATCATACCAAGAGCTTGTTTGACGTCTGGCTCAAGCAGGATTTTCCATCTTCAGTGTTGAATACTTAAGTATCACTTAGATGTTTTGGCAAAATCACAAGGATAATGCGTAGGACTCTTTGTTACAGCTTGTGGAAACTTTATGCGTTGTTCAAACAAGTGTATTTTGACATTGTGTCCTAATTAGATTTTTACTCTTGATCTTTCTTGGATCTAGACGCGATTTGTGCATTTTTGAGTTTTAGTATTCAGAGGCTGGAGCAGATGCCACCTTATTCAATTCAACAATCTCGGAGTGAGATGTTCAATAGATAACGTTGTTGTATCTCCGTGACAAATGAGATCATGTTTCTTTTTGAGAGAAACCCGATTTGGCTGGAAGGGGTTGTGCATTGCAATCCACTGGTGTCCAGATGACTTTCTTCAATATCAACAAATCATCTTTGTGATTTTTAATAAGATTATGTATTGAGCTTTACATTAGTAAAGTATCTCCAATGTAGTAAAGCTAACTAGATCTTCATTTTATATAGAATACTCCGTAAAAGATCAATACAGTAATCTGATAAATCTCAATTCAAGTAGTCTATCACCCTAAAACCCTGAAAGGACAAGCTAACACATATTCAATTCTTAGGGGCTGTCTGTAACAATTAAGTGTGTGGCAATCCTACTTATTTAAAGATTTTCATTAGTAATATAGCCACAATCGAATAAACAGTTAAAATAAAGGGGAGTCTGATAAATTTCTTAATTGAAACTACTTATCTACTCTATTATTAAGCACCAAACTGCTTATTCGAAACTACTTCTTTCTAATAGTTTTTTCCATCCAAACACTCCAAATTACTAATTGCTAAACTAATTCACCCTCAAATACGCGAATCAATAATCATCAAGCATAAAATTACTTGATTATCATTTACGTTTTGGTAAAGAGGTCATGGCATGTTAAAGCTTGTACTTTAACCACTTTAAGACAGTTATCATCAACCAGCTAGAGTGGTTACAATTAAGGTACGAAACTCCAAACATGTCCTAACCTCTTAAACATAGCCCGTAGGGCTATGTATAAGAAACAAAAAACATGTCTAAACAATTATACATTAATCATAACCACCTCTAGTTAGCTGATAATAATATTCTTACATGAGTTAAAATACAAAACTTTAAACATGTCATAACATCTAAAACATGGGTACGGATCCAGTGACAAAAAAACTTAAAATGAGAAAGATGAGAAATAACTATAACCACATATTTGAGATGCATCGACTTGAATTAGATGCATCTCTATTCATTTACATGCATCCCAATTAGTTTCGAAAGTCATTTTGAAGTGAAAACGATGCAAAATAGTACAAGCAACAAATTTGACCGGCAGACGACAAAAAATTCATAGGATTCACCTAACTTGATGAGATGCATTTAATATATGTGTATGCATCTAATTTGTAGCTAGAAAATATATTAGGATGCATTTAATATATTTGTATGCATCTAATTTGTAGCTAGAAAATATATTAGGATGCATTTAATCTATGTGTATGCATCTAATTTGTAGCTAGAAAGGATATTAGGGTGCATCTAAAAGATTAGGGAGGCGTAATAGGTGGCTATAATTTCTTCTCGTTTGATCCTAAGTCTCTAAAACATACCGTTTACGGCCATGGGCGGAGATAGGGAGGGGCCCTGCCCTCTAGCAAAAAAATTTGTAGTGTAAATTTTCTAAAATATCTGGCTTTTTATGGATAGTTTCAAAAAATTATTGACATGTGCCCCCTCGAGCAAAAATTTCCGGCTCCACCCCTGGTTACGGCTACATTCAAATCACAAATAAAACAAGATACATACCAAAATGCACAACATGAGCAAGAGGCAAATCCATGCCATCATCATGATTATCATCATCATCACCCTCAGGATCAGTATCATACTCTCCCTCCTCCTCAAACTCTCTAACATATCTCTCAATGGCCTTAAACAGGTCGCTATTAAAACTCGCTTTTTTCGACCCGGACTGTTTAATCTTCTTATAGTCCGACAACAAAGAATCCCATTTCCTACGACACTGGTTCAAGTTCCTATTAACTTCTAAAGCATTGCAATTCTCGACAATGATTTTCCATTTCTGGAAAGAGGAGAGAGTGCCGCGACAATCGGCTTCGATGGCGGCGATTTCGTTGACTAGGATTAGGGATTCTTCTACTGTCCAGTCTGGTGCTGCTTTTGATCGGGTTCGGAGGCTGCTTGTGGTTCCGGTTTCGTGGTCGTCCATGGTGGTGGTTTTGGGTACTGGTTGGGTTGAAGGTGAGGGGGGTTTAGTGGTGGGTGTGGGTGGGGGGTTTTGCAGGTGAAACCAGGCACGGAGGTTTCATTTCAGATATGTTGGGGTGTTTCTTTCGGCTTATACATTACATGGGCTCATCAAGATTTCGTTTTAAGCCCAGATTTTTCCGCTTATTACGAGACTTTTGAGCAAATATAAGTTTATTATGATAAGACAAACTTATATAAGTCTAAAAATCTTAATATAAGCCGCTTATGAAATATAAACCGAAATTAAATAAGCTTGTAAGTTCACATATAAAGCTTAAATAAACACCCCTTATGTTTGATAAGCTTATTTTTTTCAGCTTATTTAGACACAAATGAACTAAATAAACCATATAAAAAACAAGCTTATGAAATATAAGTTCAAAACCAAATAAATCATAAGCCGGCTATATAAGCCGAAACAAACACCCTTTTATGTTTTAAGTTTATAAAAGTGACACTTTTATTTAAATGAGACGATTATTGGTGTATAGCGACAACGGTTTATAATAGTGTTAATTCGTGTGTGTAATTTGTTTTTTTTTTATGTATATATGTATGTCGAGTAAGTGAAAGTGAATAAATTTAGTATTTTAAATTGTATTTATATATTTAATAGATAGTTTTACTTTTTATAAATAGGAGTATTTTAGTCTAAAAATATTACTTATTATTTTTTTAATTTAACCAAATGTGTTTTCTTTTTATATTGATGGAAACAACCTTCTTTTTAGCACCCTTTTAAAAACAGGATTTACTTTCATATTAAGCAAAAAAAATAAAAAATTCCTGGTTGCATTAAGAAATTTTTCCATTTAGGATATTAAGCAAAAAAGAAACACCCCCTAAGAGAGTTGGGTATCCTCGGCCATGGCGTTAAGTTTGGACCAAAAAGTGATGCCAATACATCAATTCTACTATGCATACCTTTCACTTGCACACGCAAATACACTCTTCCTCGTTGGCATCACAAAATGTGATGCCATGGTATACACATACCCCACTAAAACTCAAATACAACAAAAAAAGACAAAAAAAATGTTTGCTTGGCGCGGGCTAGTAAATACCAGCCGAGAAGGTTTGGCACCACATCCGGTATTGTTGGCACGAGGTATTCTTGGGCCGGTGCCATGGCGCATGCATACCCCATGCTCTTATTAAGATTTATTATTATTATTATTATTATTGACTACAAAATACTAACTGTGATCTTTTATACAATTTTACCCTTTTTTGCGAAAAGAACACGTGACATCCTATTCTACATGTCCTAGTGTGAAGATAACTTTTTAAGCATGGTCAAGGTAATGTTTGAGTTTTCTCCGCTACCCCACTGAGGTGCTTCCCCATTTCCCTAATTTTACCAAACCCCAGCACTCAAAAACCCCAGATTCTCCATCAATTCACTCAAATTACCTTATTTCCTTAAAACCCAAATTGTATTTTTTTTTAAAATTTCCTTAAAACTCACCCCTATTCCTAACCTCTAAGTATTATGGGAGATCGGACCTGGAAAAATCGTCAATCGAAGGAAGACCAAACACAACTAATTTCAAAATCGATTTTTGTTACAAATTTTCTGGACCACGTTTCCTTTCGTGACCTTTGGAGGGTTTGTGAAGCTTACGGTAAAGTGGTTGATGTTTACCTCCCCATCCGTAAATCAAAAGCAGGTAAAAGGTTTGCGTTTGTTCGTTTTATTAAGGTTGAGTATGTAGATAGATTAGTGGAATTCTACTACTATATGGTTAGGTAGTGTTTTGATTGCAGGCAACTTTGTTAGGTTTGAAAGACCAACTGTCAAATTAATACTCAACCTAGAGTAATGCGTAGGGTCGTCCAATTGGATCTATGTTTCGGCTCTGAAATCGGGGAAGACTGATTCTTTTTGCACATCATACACACGAATACAGCAATTGTACTTTGTTGAATCATTATCCTTGAAAATGGTGTAAGCTCTCTTGTTGGCAAGGTTAAAGAGTTTGAATCCATATCAAATTTGTATTTCATTTTAGCCCATGAGGGTTTTGAAAATTTATCATTATCATATTTGGGAGGTATGTGGGTGCTTATTGATTTTTCCTCTGATGTTACTAAGCAAAAATTTCTAAAGCATGTAGGGGTTGGATCGTGGTTTTCTTCATTAGACCATGCTAATCCAAAATTCATTAGTGAGGAAAGAATCGTTTGGGTGGATATTGACTGGTGTTTGATGAAGTTCGAAGGTTGTTGTTGGTAGGTTTGTAGATTTTCTTGAACGAGAGAGAAATTAAAGCCATGAGTTTGTCAATCTCCTTTTCCTTTGACATTTCCTCATCTTCAGTAACCGTAGCAGGTTCTGGATCATAAGTAGGAGCAGAAGAGGTAACAATTGCTTTTCCTCTGTTTCTGGTAGACTGTTGCGATCTGGTGGAGGAATATTGAGTGTTTTGAGTAGGATGGTTTTGATGATGGTAAACTGGTTGTTGTTGAGCAACAAGTGCAAGTGGATTAGCAGTACGTGCTAGTCTTTCAGCTCTTATCTCATTGACTTCATTCTGGTGTTGCTTCAGGATGTCATAAAGTTTGTGATAGGAGACAGTCTTCAGCTCTTGACTCTGCTTAACAAGTGTCACAAACCTTTGCCATTCTGGTTGTAGTTGAAGTAAGAACTGGACATTCACTTGATGATTTGTAACATGACACTGATTTCTGACAAGCTCATTCATCATCTTGTAAAACCGTGAGTAATACGATTCAAGTGATTCACCATCCCGTGATGTGAATTTTCCAAACTCCCAATATAAATTGGTTTCAAGATCTTGAACATTGATTGATTCACCTTGTTTCAACCTTTCAATGGCTTTCCACATTTCACATGCATTCGGACAAGCATCAACTGTGGAGTAGATATCGTTATCTATCCCTGTGAGAATGATCTGAACGGCTTCAGCTTCGGCATTCAGTTGATCGCGTATGTCTTGTGAAACATTCTTATAGTTCTCCATATACCTCTCTGTAGTTGTTTCAGAACTACCTTCAGCAACTGGAACTGTCTTCTCAGCCCATTGATACGTGTATGGTGGATTTTGGAGACAATAGTGGATGAGTTCACTGTTAGGTTTGGTGTCAATGTATCTCTTGATTCTGGATTTCCACTGAACGTAATTACCCGGTGCTAACATTGGTGGACGATCTTTGCTACCCGCTTCCATGATAGCATTATGAAGAGCATTCGATGATTGAGTTTGCAAATTGATATTTGAATTTGACATTTTGATGAAGTTGTGAATGGATATCGGATCTTAAGTGTTATGAAGTGTTGATTGTATTGTGGTGAGAGAGAATGCAATTAACTCCACGGGATTTTACAACTCTATGATTAAAACTGAGAAGGAAAAAGTTTACTTGTCGGGATTTTACAAAATCAATAGAAAAACCGTGAAATTAAAATTGACATATTTCGCTTGAGGGATTGCATATTTCGCTTGGCTAAAAGTTGCATGTTTCGCTTGAAGATTCAAAACTTGTTTCGCTTAAAAAATCAAAATTGCATGTTTCGCTTAAACTTCTAAACATATTTCGCTTGGCAGGTAACTGTCATATTTCGCTTGTCCATAACATATTTCGCTTGACATTTTAACATGTTTCGCTTCGACTTAAACATATTTCACTTGACAATTAACCTGCATATTTCGCTTGTCTTTTAACATATTTTGCTTCTCATTTGTTAACATATTTTGCTTCAAAGTTAAACCTGCATATTTTGCTTGTCTTTTAACATATTTCGCTTCTCATTTCTTAACATATTTCGCTTCAAAGTTAAACCTGCATGTTTCGCTTGGATATCAAACGTACATATTCTGCTTGAAATTACACCTGCATATTCCGCTTAAATATCAAACGTACATGTTCCGCTTAACCTATGACGTATTTCGCTCGGTGTCTCTTTTCGGTGTGGACCACAAACACAAACAAACATGTTGGGAATTACGTTTTCCTAACTTAGTACCGACAGTACTAATATTTAGTACTGATAGTTATAGTTAGTACGGACAGTACAAAATGTTAAGTATTGATCAGTTAGTTAGTACCGATAGTGGAAAATAGTTAGTACCGTTTAAGAGATATGTATGAGATATTTTAGGAAAAGATATGTACGCGTTTTGTAAGCATGTTAGGGTTTATCCTTGGTCTATAAAAGGATCCCTCTTGGCATAGTTAGAGACGATCTCCATATACATCTCATACAAAGTATAACTCATAGTTAGTAATCTGTAATCACTCAAATCAGATTAATAGAAAGTATTATTTAGTTTTTCATTGTTCTTCTTAGTACTTGTGTTAAAATTCTGCATTAACACATAGTATTCATAATCAGTGTTTCTACATAGTCAACTATATTTATACATCTTGGCTATCATCCTTAATAGGCTGTAGAGATCTATTCAACAAGGGACTCATAAGTGGTATCAGAGCCTGTGAGAAACTCTAAATAAGAAGAATAATCAAATCCAGTTATAAACCTTCATCCTTCAAAACTAAACATGTCTGGATCACAAGAGGAAATTCCACCACCACCACCACCTCCACCATCATCACCACAAACACCAAACCAACAAACTCCTCATACAGTATCAACCATCAAGCTGCCTATTCTCAAAAAAGGAGAATATGATATATGGGCTATGAAGATGGAACACTATTTGGCCCATACAGACTATCCAATCTGGGAGGTTATACAAAATGGGAATGGTCCTGTATCAATCACTACAGATACACAAGGACAAATTAAGGTTTTGCCTCCCAGAACTGCAGAAGAAATTGTAGCCAGAGAAAGAGAGAGAAAAGCAAGGACCACTTTGCTTATGGCTTCTATCCTTATAGAGATCATCATATCTAAATTCCATAAGATGGACTGATGCAAAAGGAGCTGTGGGATTTCATCAAATCTAGTTGGTGAAATGACCAATCTACCAAGACGATGCGAAGTATATCTTGAAGCAACATTTCTTGTAAGGATTCTTTGTATCCAACACTGAAGGGCTTCATAAAGGCTATGACAGGTTCCAAAGTCTTCTAAGTCAATTAGAGATTCATGGAGCAGGTGTATCCACTGAGGATGCAAATAAAAAATTCCTAAGATCTCTACCTTCTGCCTGGTCACAAGTTTCCTTAATTATGAGGACCAAACCAGGAGTGGACAGTCTCAGTTTTGATGATTTGTACAATAATCTAAGAGTCTTTGAGAATGATGTAAAAGGCTCTACTGCATCATCTTCTAGCTCGCAAAATGTAGCATTTGTCTCTGAGAACACCAGCAGTACTAATGATGTTAGTACCGCTTATAGTGTTTCCAATACTTCTGGTCAAAACCCACAGTATGAACAAACATCATCATACTCCTTGCTTGCTAATCAATCAAGTTGTCCTCAACTGGATCATGAGGACTTAGAACAGCTTGATGAATATGACCTTGAAGAAATGGACTTGAAGTGGCAAGTGGCCATGATCTCAATGAGAATGAAAAAGTTTTACAAAAAGACTGGTAGAAAGCTACAGTTTGATGCAAAAGAACCAGTTGGCTTTGATAAAACCAAAGTGGAATGCTACAATTGCCACAAGACAGGGCATTTTGCTAGAGAGTGTAGAATCAAGGGAAATCAAGATAATAGGAGGAGGGATGCATGGAACTCTAGAAATAAGGATGGGAGCAGAACTGGAAAGAAGGAGGACTCTAAAGCATTGGTGACCATTGATGGAGAAGATGAAGATTATGCTTTGATGGCTTGCAACAGCTCAGAATCAGACACAGAGGTAACTTTCTGTTCAAATAAGTGTAAAGAGTCTTATGCTAACCTTAAAAAACTGTATGATGCTCAGAGAGAACAACTTAGTGATGCAAGCATAGAAATAAAGGCATATTCTCAAGGTCTTAAGAAAGTTGAAGCACAGTTAGTTGCTCATCAACAAGGTCAACTTTGGTATGAACAAAAGATAAAATTTATGAAGATAGATTTAGATGATAAAACAGATGTTCTAACATACCATAAGAAATTGCTAGCAGAAGCTCAAAAAGAAAAAGAAGATTTAAAGGCTAAAGTAGAAAAATGGCATAACTCTTCTAAGAATCTTAGTAAACTGCTTAATACCCAAATGAGTGCTAATGATAAGTTTGGGCTTGGGTATGGGGATCACAGATATGATGGTATTTTGAGCTATGAAAATGAAGTTTTACAAAGTGTTTTTATGAATAAAGAAAGTGAGTTAGAAAAACAACCTTTGTATGATAGGTTTGTTACAGCAGGTGGAATGCATGTTGTACCCCCATCCATGACAGGGAATTATATGCCCTCTGGATCTAATATTGAAGTAAATTACTCACAATTTACATACGGTCCAAAACAGACTCAACCTAGTGAATCTGAATCCCAATTAAGTGAATTTGATACCTATGAATCTAACATTAGTACAGAACCCTCTGAATTAGTGTCTGAACCAGTTGTCAATGAATCTAATGTAGAATGTCAACCTAAGGTCTGGTCTGAACTCTTAAACATTGATGAGACTGCATTCGATAGAAAAGATAGTATTGTTCCTATAACAACAAAACAACAAGAAACACCTAGTTTTGCCAACCAGCAAGTAAAAACTCCTAGGGAAACTGTTAAGAATCAGTTCACACATAGTCAAAAACCTAAAGTTGACAAGAAAGAGTTGGGGTATGGATTTACTGTAAGAGCATGTTTTGTATGTGGTAGTCTTAATCATTTAATCAGAGATTGTGATTTCCATGAGAAGAGGATGGCTAGAAAAGCTGAGTTAAACAATGGGTGGAACAGAAAGTCTAGTCAAAGGGAGATAAGGCAAACTTGGAACAATGTGCAAAGAGTGAATAAACAAAACCAATTTGTTCCTTCAGCAGTACTAACTAGAACTGGCAAAATTCCAGTTAATACTGCTAGAGCTAGCGGTACTAAAAATGTTAGTACTGCTAGGCAAAGTTTTAACAGACAGGCAGTACTAACTAGTACTGCTATGAAAGTTAATACCTGTTGAAGGAGAGGAAAGGAGAAGGAAAAAAAAAGGAAAAAAAGAGAGAATAATAAGCCCATTGTGAATAGAGTTAGACCAGCAAATGTTTTTCACAAAACTCATTCACCATCTTCAAGGCCTTTCAAAAAGACAACAGTACTTAGCACAAATTTTTCAAAACAAAAAGTTAATACTGCTAAGGTAAATGCAGTTAGTACTGTTGGGGGAAAAAGGGAAACTGCTGTTAAGCCCTCAGCAGGTTGTAATTGGAGACCACAAAGATACAACTGGCACAATGTCTCCAAATACAATGGTGGATCCAGTCTTAGAAATTGTTACACTTTCAAAGATCCACTAGGCAGACTCAAGCCCAAACAGGCTTGGGTCCCTAAGAGAATCTAATCTCTTTTATTTGATGTGCAGGATTATCCACATAGAGCTTTAAAGAATAAAGGAATTGTTGATAGTGGATGTTCCAGGCACATGACTGGAAACAAGGCCTACCTTGCTGAATTTCAAGACTTTAATGGTGGCCCTGTTGCTTTTGGAGGTAGTAAAGGTTACATCACTGGTAAAGGTAAAATAAAAACTGGAAAGTTAGATTTTGAGGATGTGTGCTTTGTGAAAGAACTTCAGCATTTCAATCTCTTTTCTGTGTCACAAATGTGTGACAAAAAGAACAAGGTTCTGTTTACTGACTCTGAATGTCTTGTTTTGTCTCCTGAATTTAAGTTACCTGATGAAAATCAAGTATTACTTAAAATCCCCAGACAAAACAATATGTACAGTTTCAATTTAGAGAACATTGTTCCTTCAGGAGGATTAGCTTGTTTAATTGCAAAGGCCACAATTGATGAATCTAACAAATGGCATAGGAGGTTGGGTCATGTTAACTTCAAAAACTTAAACAAACTTGTAAAGGGAAACCTTGTAAGAGGTTTACCTTCAAAGATTTTTCAAAATGACCACACTTGTGTTGCTTGTCAGAAAGGAAAGCAACACAAGGCCTCCTGTAAGGCCAAATCAGTAAGCTCTATTAGCCACTCCTTACAACTTCTTCATATGGATTTGTTTGGACCTACATCTGTAAGGAGCTTAAACCATAAGACCTATTGCCTAGTTATCACTGATGATTTTAGCAGGTTTAGTTGGGTGTTTTTCTTAAGAACTAAGGATGAAACTAGTGGAATCCTTAAGGACTTTATAAGACAAATTGAGAACCAATTGAATCAAAAAGTTAAAACTATTAGATGTGATAATGGAACAGAATTCAAGAACAAGGATGTTATTGAATTCTGTGGGTCAAAAGGGATCAAGAGGGAATATAGTAATGCCAGAACTCCACAACAAAATGGAGTTGCTGAAAGAAAGAACAGGACCCTTATTGAGGCTGCTAGGACCATGCTTGCAGATTCATTTTTACCTAACACTTTTTGGGCTGAAGCAGTTAGTACTGCTTGTTATGTTCTAAATAGGGTATTAGTGACCAAGCCTCATAATAAGACACCTTATGAACTTTTAACGGGTAAAATACCAATTATAAGTTATATAAGACCTTTTGGGTGCCATGTGACCATCTTGAATACCATTGACCACCTGGGCAAGTTTGCTGGAAAATCAGATGAAGGGTTTTTAGTTGGGTATTCTCTACAAAGCAAGGCTTTTAGAGTATACAATTTAGAAACCAAAAGAGTTGAAGAAAACCTGCACATCACCTTTTTAGAGAATAAACCAAATGTTGCAGGGAAAGGACCAACTTGGCTTTTTGATCTTGATTATTTGACTGGTTCTATGAATTATCAACCTGTAAGATCAGAAAATCAAGCTAACAAACATGCAGGTCCACAAGAAGCTACTTACAATGCAGGTACAGAAGACATTATTGCTCCAGGGGATTCTGAAAAGAGGATGAATCTCCCCAAGACTGCTTTGTCCTGCCAATATGGACTTCTTATTCTTCCACAATCACTCCTGATTTAAAGACAGATGAAAAGAGAGAAGGTCCAAGAGAGGAAGAACAAGTCTTTTTGGATGAACTTGAAAGACTTAAGAGGCAAGAAAAGGAGGCTAATAAGGAAGCTGAAGCTCTGAGGAAGGAGTTTGCACAAGAAACTGAGAACTTGGTTATACAAGCAGGAGCTGCTAAGGCTAGCAGTACTAACATTTTTAGTACTGTTAGCACACCAGCTAAAGCTAGCAGTACTAACCTAGTTAATACTGTTAGCACACCAGTTAGTACTGCCAGTCCTCATGAGGGACTAACTCTTTCTGATCCAACAAATCCTAAACAAGATGATTCAGAAATACCTCCACTTGAGGATATTTATCAAAATTCTACTGATGGTATCTTACTAATTCATCTTATGATGATGAAGGTGCAGTGGCTGACTTCACAAACTTGGAAACTGTTGTGAATGTTAGTCCTATTCCCACATCAAGGATTCACTCTTCTTATCCTTCAGCACTTATTCTAGGATATCCAACCTCAGCAGTTCAAACAAGAAGCAAAGTGAATAAAAGTTCTGGAGCTCATGCTTTTGTTAGCTATGTTCAAAAGCAAAGGATAAATAATCATAAGGACTTCCAGCATTGTTTATTTGCTTGTTTCCTGTCACAAAATGAACCCAAGAAAATTTCATAAGCACTTGAAGATGAAAGTTGGGTTGATGCTATGCAAGAAGAATTGCTGCAGTTTAAGATACAGAAAGTTTGGGTCTTAGTATTGCAGTCTGTGCTTGTTCTAGGTTTCGGTCACTCCAAAGTCCTCCCATCTAAGTGCTGTCAAGAGAATTTTTAGGTATCTAAAGGGCAAACCCAAACTGGGTCTTTGGTAATCCTAGGAGTTTCCTATTTGACATGGAATCCTACTCAGATAGTGTCTATACTAGGAGCAAATCTTGACAGGAAATCCTCAATAGGAGGTTGTCAATTCTATTGGAAGGAGACTCATTTCTTGGCAATGCAAAAAGCAGACCATTGTGGCTAATTTACTATATAGGCAGAATAATGTTGTTGCTGCAAAGCTTGTTGTGGGCATGTGGCTTTGTGGATTCAAAATCAAAATGGTTTAGGACTATGGGTTCAACTTCATGGAACACATTGATCTACATTGATAATGAAAGCAACCATCTGCATTGTAAAGAATCCAGTATATCATTCCAAAACAAAGCATATTGCTATTAGGCACCACTTCATAAGAGATGCTTATGAGAAGAAACTTATTCAGGTGCTTAAAATCCATACTGATGACAATGTAGCTGATCTACTAACCAAGGCATTTGATGTTAGCAGGTTCCAGTTCTTGGTTGTTTCTATTAGGATGATAAATCCATAAGCTGCATTGGTTAAAGGGAGGCAATATGATGTGTTGTATAGTTTGTATGCAGTGTTAAGTATGCAGAAACATGTTAACCATAGGTGATGCATTTCCAGAGGTTTGATAGGATTTAGAGAGTCTTTGAGAAGAGTTATTGATGGTACTGAAGCACTCCTGTCACCTACATTGTTCATTCTTTGGTTGGACACAGTTAGTACCGACAGTGCAAAGTTAGTACCGCTGGGCAAAGTTTGTACTGCTATAGAGACGTTGAAGAAAAATACCGCCAAGAAAAAAAAAAGTGGTTTAAAAACCCCAAAGGTGTAAATTGAAACGGGTTCCTTACAAATTAGTCTCATAAACCTTATAAAACCACTCAATTGCACAGTTCCTTACGCAATCTCTCTCAAATACTTTCGTATATTCAAGCCCTAATATCTCTCTTACCGACGATCACTCTTACGACTACAATGGCTGTTCTTGATTCATGTCCTAAGCACAATATGGTCGCGTATCTAGAGAAGACTGAAGGGAATGCAGAGTTTCACGAGATCATTGATTTTCTTACGCGCAGTTCCATTCATCATGCTCTCACTGTAAGTCCAGTTGTTTCTACTACATTTGTTGAACAGTTTTGGACGTCTGCTAAGTCCAAAATAATCAACAATGTTAGGCACATTACTGCCAAAGTAGCTGGCAAGCCTGTGTCTATCTCTGAAGCATCAATAAGAAGTGATCTTCTTTTTGATGATGCTAATGGGATAGACTCACTACCTAATCAGGCTATATTTGATGCTATACAGCTTATGGGGTATGAGGGGGATTTAACAGTGTTAACATTTAACAAAGCTTTGTTTTCACCCCAATGGAGGTTTTTATTTCATACAATGAATCATTGTATTAGTTCAAAAAGCACCTCTTGGGATCAAATTCCTACTAATATTGCCACTGCTGTCATTTGCTTAACATCTAATCAGAAGTATAATTTTTCTAAATTAATTTTTAATGGTATGCTTAGACATTTAGATGCTAAGAAAAAGTTTGTAATGTACCCACGTTTCATTTCTATCTTTTTAGATAAACAACTAGCTAATGTGTCTGTACCTTTAGATCATTTTCCTGTAAATACTTTAACTAGTAAAGTCTTTTCTTTTATGGTTAAGAAGGGTAAACATTTCTCAGGGAAAGTCACTCCTTTGTTTGCTACTATGTTGGTCCAACCAACTCAGGATGAGGGTGCTCATTCAGAAAGACCATCTGAAGCACAACCTACACCCTCTCCTGCTCCCACTAGTGAAGTACCTAATGAGCCACAGACTGACTCATCTCCTGCTCAAACTAGTGAGGTACCTTTTGAGCAACAGACTGACCTATCCCCAAGACCTTCACCCATTCCTATTATTCCTGATTCTATCCCCGAAACTTCTGGTGGGAATCTTGGAGGTCATTCATCCAGTGATAAATCCCTTTCAGGGAATGCGGGTGACATGACTCTCCAAAGTGTCTATGACCTTTGTATCTCTTTATGTACACAGGTTTCAGATCAAGCCAAAGAAATACAACACTTGAAGGCTAAGATCAAAAAGCTCAAGAAGCAAGCTACACCTGTAATCAAACATCATAGAGCATGGATGCAAAGTGTCTCCTTAAAGCAAAGATTGGCAAGAAAGAGATCCACAAAGAAACAAAGGGTGAACAAAGAGTCTGTATCCAAACAGGGGAGGAAGTTTGCTAAAGGTGAATCATCAGTTCAAGGAAATCCTCTATTTGATGAAATCCCTGAAGATACAGTTGATCATATGGAAACAGAGAATGCTCAGGATGAGGGGAGGACAAGAGAAATGGTAGATGAAGACAAGGAGATTGATGAGAATATACTTAGTACTGAAGATGTACTTAGTACTGACAAGGAGAAAGTTAGTACTGACAAACCAATAGTTAGTACTGACGGATCCAAGGTTAGTACTGACAGGCAAATTGAAGGTACTGATGAACAAAATAAAAGTACTGAAGAGCAAATTGAAAGTACTGATGGGCAAAGAAAAGGTACTGAAGATCATACTGAAGAAGGAAGTGCTACTCAAGTCACTCAAACACCTACTTCTACAATATTTGGTGATGATGAAACAATAGCTAAGGTTCTTCTCAACATGAGTCAAGCCAAGGCAGTTTCTAAAGAAAAGGAGAAAGGTGTAGAGTTGAAGGATATTGAAGAAACTGACATACCTAGACCTACCTCTACAAGATCACTTCTGACATTAAAGCCTCTTCCAAAGATTGATCCAAAAGACAAAGGAAAGAAGAAGATTGAAGAGGAGGATGAATCTGAAAGTGAATCTGATGATATTCTTGAAGCTAATAAGAAGTTTAAACAGCTTGAAGTGATGAACGAGATGTAGAAAATACAAGAAGAGTGGAAGGTGAAGATGAAGAAAAGATTAGGCTGAAGAAAAGCTACCAATGAAGCTCTCATAAGAAATTATGATGACATAAGGCAAGAATTGAGGCCAGATAACTTCTTGTGAAGAAGCTTCAAGAAGAAGAAAGAGAGCAATTTACAATAGAAGAAAGAGCAAAATTCTTCTGCACAGTGTTGCTCAAAGAAAATTCATTGTACAAAGATCAGAAGCTATCAGAATAGACACCCCCCCCCCACCCCACAAAGATCAACTGAGAAATTCAAATGATGACCTATTTGGGAAGCATGTAGGAAACTTCAAGCATTTGAATTGAAAACCATGAAGTTTGAGGAAATCAAGCTGTATGAAAAGATTAAGAGGTCAGATGAAGATTTCATTTCTATTGGGTCTGCTGAAGATGAAAGACTGATCAAAAAGATGAATGAAAAAGGAATTGATTCCTCTAAGAAAGAAGAAGTCAAGGAGGAGAGTAAAGAAGAAGTCAAGGAGGAGAGTAAAGAAGAAGAAGGTAACAGAAAAAGAAAACTTGGTACTAGGAAAAAGATGAAGTCAAGGAAAAGAAGATTCATACAAAACACTTCTGAGGATGATAGTGAGAAAGAGAATGATGAGCTGAGATTATATTTAACAATAGCTCCAGATGAGGAAAAAGAAGTAGATTATGAAATACTTGACAGGAAGTATCCTATCAAAGAATGGAAAACTGAGTGTCTTGGAACTAAACCACAGGTTGATAAAGCTGAACACTTAGAGGAGATTAATCAAAATGTGGTGATTAGAAGCAATGGACAAAAGAGATACTTTAGTACTCTGATGAGGGTGCTTTCCATATTTGATAGAGATGATTTAAATGCTGTATATCAACTGGTGATGGACAGATATCAAGATGAGATACCTGAAGGTTTTGATAGAGTACTTTGGGGAGATTTGATGGTTATGTTCAATCCAGATGATGAAGACAAGTTTTGGAATTCACAGCAGGATTGGAATATAGTCAGTTGGAAGCTACATGGTTCTTCAGGGGTACATACTTTAATGACTAAGGCAGGGTTAGTCATTCATATGCTCGTAGAGAAAAAGTATCATTTGAGAAAGAAAGTACTGTTGCAAATGTTGAAATTAAAGTTGGAGTCTGAAGAAGACAGTACTATGGCATTAGAGTTGATTAGATTTGTCAAGAAGTAAGTTGCAGAGTTAGAACCTGAAGACACTAATAGAGATGAGGAGGATCTTTGAGTGTTGGTTTCAAAACCACACAACAAATGGTCATCAGTTCACCATGTTTAACAGGCATAAGAACTGGCTAATCCATAAGCAAACAGCTTGTGGTAAAGACTTCTTAAATCCGTTTATGGTTGACAATTTACCAAAAATTGTAGGGTTTTCAACTCACCTTGCTTTATGGTTAAGAGTTGGCTAGTCCAGGATCAAACAGTTCTTGGTAAAGACTAATCAAATCTGTTGATAGCTGATAGTTTGCTAAAAACTATATGGTTTATCAATGCACCATGTTATGATAATGAAGCATTGGCTAGTCCAAAAGCAAACGGTATTTGGTAAAGACAAATCAATTCCGTTGATGGTTGACAGTTTACCAAAAACTGTATGGTAATTAACTCACCATGTTTTTAAAATGAAGAGTTAACTATCCCAGAGCAAACGGCTACTGGTAAAGGAACATCAAATCCGTTTATGGCTGGTAGTTTGCCAAAAACTACAAAGCCAACTTAGTTGGATTGTTGCTGAAAAGATGTTGCTGAGTTGCTGAGAAGACAAAGTTGCTGCTGGAGATGGATAGTGTTTAAAAGCTCAAGAAATGTTAAAGTGTTTGGATACATCCTCTATGCGTTAAAGAAGATAAATCTGAAGAAACATGAAGTTAAAAGAGTTCAACATTCATGTTTAAGGGAGGATTGTTGGGAATTACGTTTTCCTAACTTAGTACCGACAATATTAATAGTTAGTACTGATAGTTATAGTTAGTACTGACAGTACAAAATGTTAAGTACTGATCAGTTAGTTAGTACCGATAGTAGAAATTAGTTAGTACCGTTTGAGAGATATGTATGAGATATTTTAGGAAAAGATATGTACGCGTTTTGTAAGCCTGTTAGGGTTTATCCTTGGTCTATAAAAGGATCCCTCTTGGCATAGTTAGAGATACGAACTCATTATCTCATACAAAATTATATCTCATAGTTAGTAATCTGTAATCATTCAAAGCAGATTAATAGAAAGTATTATTTAGTTTTTCATTGTTCTTCTTAGTACTTGTGTTAAGATTCCGCATTAACACATAGTATTCATAATCAGTGTTTCTACATAGTCAACTGTATTTATACATCTTGGCTATCATCCTTAATAGGCTGCAGAGATCTATTCAAAAAGGGACTCACACCATCTCACGGCCAGAGCGCAGCCTCCGATGCTACACACATAACACTTCGGAGTGTTAATTGGCGTAAAGTCCACTAAAGGCTACCGTAAGCCAATACACAATGAAGTCTATCCAAAATGGAGTCTCGAGCCTCCGAGGAACCCAAAGCTTCCGTAGAGTCGAGTAAGGCTCCGAGCTACAAGACAAAACAGAAAATTTTGTGGACCCAACAAAAATCAGACACGTAGCAAAGTCTAGGACATTCCAAGGGTTTGTGTAACAACTGGCAATTTTTAGAACTTTAAATTACCATTTTACCCTTTGACTTTTTGGTTCCGACTTGAGTTTTTGATATTTTGACCTCTTATTGTCGCATAAAAACGATTACCGCGTAGCCGGTATATTTTCGAAACGTATTTAAATAATAAATTATATTTATTATTACATATCTCTCATTTAAAAATTTATTTTTCAAATTTATTTGACTTACAAACGAGAAGATATCTCGCAAATTGTGAAAGCCGCACACAACACGTACCGACGCGAAAATAATTAAATTTTATTTAATTATCATAATTTATTTGATAAAAATAATTTATAAATTATTTTACATTTTATTCAAAAATGTTTGTTAAAAACGCGAATATTCGAGTCAAAGTTTTATTTTTTACGGACAAAGTTTACCCGTGACACACAATGGCTACCAAATAAATAATAAACATTTTAAATATATTTTATAAAAACATTTATAAAATACTGGTCATGTAAATACTCATTTTTGTGGGAAAAATCATTTGGAACGCAATGGTGCAAGTTTTGTGTTTTGAATCATCCGTTAAGTAGCTTAAACGAGTCCCGGACCATTATTTTACAAAAGATTACACTTTTGGTTCCTGTGGAAATATTTACATCATTTATCCTCATCTATTTGGCACTTGTCACTTTGTTTTATAGCTTAGTATATATATACAAACAACAAGGGTTTCATTCATTTTCATCAAACCCTAACACACACATATACACACTCCTCCCTCTCTAAATATTTTCTGGCGCCTCCCCCTTTTTCCGGCCAAACTTCGGCGACAGCCGCCGCACAATAACATCATGGCAGCCTCCACCCCGTCATCCACCTCCTCCACACGATCAACACCATCATCATCCCCACCACCCAGCTGTCATCATCTTCCCATCTCACCGTCGCCACCTACACCACCACTACTGCCACCACAACCGCTTCACACCACCACCATCACATTGACACCACCACCAACTCCACGGCCGCCATCATCTCCAGCCAACGCCACCCTCACCACCCCAACCACCTCCACCATCGCACCTCACCTCCTTCATCCCCACCACCACGCCGCCATCGTGGTTTAACAGAAGCACCATAAGGGTGCATTTGGTTTTAAAAACAACCCACATAGGGTGCGTTTGGTTTTTCTTTTTAACAACAAGGGTGCGTTTGGTTTCTTAAAACGTCCCAAAATGGACGTTTGGTTTTCTTACCGTATAGAGGTGTGTTTGGATCGCTGTTTTACAGTGATAGGGGTGCGTTTGGTTTAGCAGCAGCACCACTAGGGTGCGTTTGGGTAAATAAAAACCCCAAAAGGGCGTGTATGGTTTTAGCAGCCCATAGGGTGTGTTTGGTTTGCTTATTTTGATTCTTATTTACCCTTCCCTCCACCCTTTCCTACTTTTTTCCCTTTCCTTTTTTTTTTCCTCTTTTATTTTTTCACTTTTTTTCTAATCACTCCCCCCCCCCTTTCCTTTTTGCTCACTTTATTTTACCTTCCCCCCCCCTCTTTTTTTTCCCCACCCCCCCCCACCTCCCCCCTCCCTTTTTTTCTTTTCTTTTTTTTTTTTTTTAGGTCTAGATAGATATATATATATATATATATATATATATATATATTAAAACAAGCGGAGATTTGCAACATTTATTGATTAAGGGAAAACATTAAATTTTATAAAAATGGGAAACGACGTATAAACGAATAGGTCATGCCAAAATTTATAAAAATTTATATACTTAGTATTTTTCACTAAAATTTCTATTATTTTAGAAAACCGATAAAAGAACGAGATATAGTATTAATATTATTAATTTGTAATGATACAAAAACGTAAATACGAAATACTATACTTTCACATACGAACACTAGGTTTTGTTAAAAAGGTAACTAGATACTAAATTATAAAATATTTTTTTTTTCTCGACTAATAAACAAAATAATAACTTTTGTAAAAACTTTAAAAACGTCATTTATCTAATTCGTAACTTTAAAACGCGTGTTTACTTTTATGCAAGAACTCTTTATTAATTTAATTAGTGATTTTTGAACACGTGTCGAATTATATTGTTACAATTATTTTCTCACAGTTCTTATAAAATACTTACGAAATATTATATACTTCGAATATTTATCTTTCTCGTCTTCCTTTTTCTTATATATAATACTCGCCACGTATTATATATTTTTCTGTCTTTCATATTTGATATATACGGGATATATTACATACTTTGCTTTTACCTTTCGGTTCATTTTATTTAACCAACAACCAAACTCTTACAACTTGAAATTGAACTCCTTTATCAACGTGTCGCGTTGATGTACTCATCCATCTGAAAATCCAAATTCATCATACTAAACTAGTTTGTTTTACTTATGGATGCAATTACTTAAAGCCTTTCTTTTGGAAATACATGGTTGATTTTACTATGGAAACGAGTATCTTAATTTACTTTCCCTGTTTGCATGTTGCCTAAGTTGCGAATAGACCACTAATGCCCGAACTATCATGAACTGTTAATTTCTTAACCGGCCGTACTAGTTAAGTGAGCGCGAATGTTGTAAATAGATCTATTGGGACTAATTATCCCTATCCGGGTAAGTATTGCTTACTAGATTCAGGAGACACGAACAAACGGATATATACCATGTCGGAATTCACTAGGTGATCTTGGTCAGATACCTCTAGGGCAGTTAATTTCTTGTTTGGCATATAATATGCTGCATCGAATTGAGCTTCGATGTCATGAGCTTAGCGCAACAGTAAATACCTTTTATGTGAAGTTGTATCTGTTATAATTGTCACATACGTTTTATAACTTGTGGTCCACACTACTTTGGTTGAGCGTTTCCAATTACTAAATACTTTTCATAATACTGTGAGTGAAGCAATATTCGCTAAACATTTTTTATCCTCATAAATGTTTTACTTAAACCCATGAATTCACCAACTTTATGTTGACCGTTTTTAGCATGTTTGTCTCAGGTGATTAGCTTTGGACTTCTTGACGTGCTATGTGGAGTCTACGTGTAATATGATACCATTTACCAAGACTTTATTTCTCATTCATACTCGTTCCGCTCCCCCCAACTTTTCTCCCCTCCCCCCCCCCACAAAACAAATTATGCTTCCGCTACATTTTACTTATGCTTCCGCAAATGTTTACTTTCCTTTGAATCTTGTAAAACTTATCTATTTTAGAACAATGCAACAAGTTATGATTTTCAAAATGTTCATTAGTGGTCGTTCTCTCGTGCTTTATGTGATGTATATTATGACGTCACGCCCTCGGACATGTATTCTGTCCAGGCCCCGTTTGGGGGTGTGACAGATTGGTATCCAGAGCCATGGTTATAAAGAACCAGGTAGAATATCTAGGTAGAATATCTAGGTCTGGTCTATAACCAGTATGTGATCCTTACATGCTTTTATGTGTGCCTTATACGTGTTTTTGCTATGGCATATTCCTGAGAACCATTTTTCCCTGAGCATGCTATGATATGGGTTTACCTCTGCCATGCGTTTATCGTTCCCCGCATTTATGTTGCGTAGCGTTTATTTTTGCCCTTGAGCTCTACTTTGCTATGAGCTTACGCTTGTCTTTTCTCCGCGGTTACCTTTTCTCTGCGATTATCTTTTCTCTGCGGTTACATTTGCTTTATGTATATTCCCCTATTTACTTATATGGAAGTTGTCTACGTATATATCTAAATTTTTCTAAGACATTGTGAGGTGCTGAATGGTCTCACTAATTTTTTTTCTCTTCGCAACCTTATACAATATCATTTTACACGAAACCCATCACAGTTTTGGTTTACATGGAATTATGTATGAATCTAAGTATTACAAGTCTTGTATGAGCGGGAATTGTAATAGGAGGATTTATATGGTAATTGCTATGTAAACTCGTTCATAAAAGATCTTAATCTTATTTACTTTAACCGTATACTCATCAGCTATTTTGAACTCTATGTCGATCTTCCCTAATTGTTTCTCCCCGTCTCCGAAGACGAGTTTTAAACACTCGTCCCATACTCATTAGAGTGCCTGCATCGTATTTTCATCCACCACCTTGAAGATTTGTGAGTACGCGTATTGCATCAGAAATTATTAAGTAGGCTAATTTATAATCTCTTTATTTGAAAGGATTGGGACGCCTCTTCATTTAAATAAATAAATTGTATAAATTAGTCTATACTTATTCATTTATTCGACTTATTTCATTTCCTTTACCCCATTCGATTTTGAAGTAAATACCGACGACAAGACAAGGAATGAGTTCCACGAGGATCGAGTGTATTGTAACCCAACGAATTGCTAATGCTATCGAAGCTAATACTGTTTATGAGGTAAGAATCCACATGGCTCGCGACTAAATAGATTAGGTCGTACGCTAGGAAACCAAGGTAGTAAGGAATGACAACAACAAAATAAATGACAAAAGGTCGTGAGAGCTTACATTGCTAAACCAAATTTCAAGGCCGCATAAGTAGCAAAATTTCCCTTCCACAACAAACGAAAGTTGCACCACACTGGACCATGCACTGTGAAGTGCAATAACTACAAGAGTGTTGGCCGCGTGAGTAGGAATTATAGGACACCGTTTGGATATTCAACGTAGAGGCCATAGTGGCAAATTAGAAATCTGAACCGTGCGGACCGTATTTAGGAGGTTAAAACTCGTTGGAGCTCTAACACCGTCAAAGGTAACGTTGATGTTTAAGGAAAGATTTTTCCCTATTTAGTGAAACCTAAGTAGACTTAGACTGAAATCTCTAAGAGTTTTGCACTAGTACTTACCTGTGAATTTCGTGTATTGTGTGGATTTTTCCTAAATCATTTGTTCAATTTGTGTCATGACGATTTTGTCAGTTACACTTTAATTCTCTAGTAAATATAAGTAAGCTACTCCTTTACCGTCTTACAACCATTTCACTATTATTATGTAAACTGTCTTACTGTTATTAACTAACTGGATGGTATCCTATGAACTATTTTAGTGTCGTCTTATAAACCTAGTTGTCGCGTTATGAACTATTTTACCACCAGTTTACAAACCGTTTGCTGATAGCTTCTTGTTTATTTCAACACCTTATAAACTATTTTGATATCATTCCATGAACCGTTTTGTCAACATTTTACAATTATCTTACTATTACCTCATAACTTATTTGAGTATAAATTAATGAACCAACTCGTTTTCATTTTATAACCTAATTTACGGTTAATTATAAACCCTTTTGCTACCCTATTATAAATTAGTTTGCAGATATCTTACAAACTATTTCCGTGTCACCTCAGGAATTATTTCGTTGTCATTTATAAACTATTTCGCTGTCAATTTATGAAATATGTTGTCAACATCTTATGAACTACTTCGTGTCTTTTATAAACCATTACGTTGCCACCTTATAAATTATTGGGTTGTCAACTTGTAAACCATTTGTTACCTTTATATTATAAACCGTCACGTAACCTTCTCGTAAACTATTTTGTTATCGCCTCATAAAATATTTCCTGATATCCTACAAAATATCTTGCGTCGTTATATAAACTTCCTTGTTTTCATTACCACAAACTATTCTGCTACCTCATAAACTATATCGTTTATACCGTATAAGATTTTTTTTATAACATTAGTTTGACGAAAAAAGCATTTTATCGTTAGTTCCTAAATTATGCATAGTCTGATCACCTATGGATAATTCAGGAAGGACCATGCTATGCTGGGAGTAGTCACCATAAATTTTTTGTCAAATTACCTTTATGTTCCATCTTAGCAAATCACTTCTAACCAAAGCGATAAACCAACTCACATATGCCAAATTAAACTATTCCCGAATCGATACGTCACAACTTTCACACAAATCAAACCGAATAAACCAAATGCTTCTAATATACTCCTTTCTAATTAATTCAAAAGAAGGGAAAAAATGTAGAAAAGAAAAAAAAAGTTAGCGGCTATCTATATAAACTAATAATCTATCTATGCTAACCTTTTGACGAAACGAAAACTGAATAATATAAAATATGAGATCCCTCCTTTTTTGTCATAAATCCATGGCTGCGAATCTTAACGAACATTCCGCACCTACCACTAATCTAATTAATTCATACATATGAATAAGACAAGAAACACCAAATTGCCGCTATATAATCCAAATACTACTTACTGTTCGAAAATGTGAAAGTCGAATTAAAATTGAAAGATAATATGAACTGCTATCTATTAGAGATGGAGAAATAGTATCAATACCTAAGCTGTTCATGTCGCTACTCATCATAAACTAACTGAAGAGGACTGCTGATCAACTTCTTTTATCATCGAAACATAAACGGAAAATGGCTCAACTTTTTATTAATAAACTTGAGATTACAAGACTTAAAAAAAAAAAATTTGCTTATTTTTAAAGCTTAAAGACAGGGGATTTATGTAAGAGAAAAGACATAAAAGAAATTGGCAAGACAAATGAGAGAATGATTGATTCGAAGTTAGAATTTCCATCTTCTATTTACACGAGAATGATGTGGCATCTTGTGAGGTAAAGCTTCAATTCTTTCTATATATTGATGATTGAAAGGGTCATAATTTTGTCATCACTCTTGAAACCGGCCTTATTAATTCTTTGTACCAGCTATTTTTGGCTCTATTTATTATTATATTTCAAATGGAAGATGCAGCGATTAAACGACCGTTAGTTGTTAGGACGAAACGGTGTTACGGTTTGGTAAACGAGTGTTAAGGTCGCAAGTGGGCTTCTTCTGGGCTGGTTTTGGGTTTATTTTCCCATATTGGGCTTCTCCTTGGCACGATTTTTCTCATAATTTGGGCGGTCCCTTTGACCCATTAAGATTTGGGTAGGATGACCCCTTTGCAAAATGTCATTCAGCGTCGGCGTTTTCTTGCTCTTTCCAATATTGTTCGTGCTCGATTTGTCTGTTTTGGCTTCGGTGTTGTCTTTTTGTGAATACACTCACCTTGCTACAGTACAACAATCGCTAAAGAAGCATATATTTGGCATTTTATTCGTAGTTTTTTGTATTTAAGCTCGTTTTATTGAATACAGTATGTGTATTTAAGCACATAATCCAAATCCCTCATAACTACACTATTGATGTGTTCTCACGCATATGAATAAATCCATTGTTTTAGCAAAACCAAAAATTTCAACCCCCCTAATTTAAATACCTTGAAAGAACAAAGTGTAGAAATTAAAAGGGATTAAGAAAATTAAAAGTAGGAGTAACAAAGGTTATCACACTCCCATACGTTTACATTTTTCTTCATGCACACCATATTTTTCTTATTCTTCATTATGTAATAACAACAAGCTTGTACTTCATTATTGACATAACATTAGGATCACTGAATAAGAAACACCTGTGCAAAATCCTAAGGGTGTCCTAGAAAGAGTAAATTCATCATACCTTGATTTTTCCACTCTATCCCAAACTAAGCTTAAAACTCAAAATACACCAGACACACTCATTTTTTGTGGATTTTTATATAATAATGAAGAACAAAATTATAAAGCTTAACCTCAGCCAATTGAAATAAAGAGTAATTGTGCGCTTGGCATAGCTAATTCTAGTTTTAGTAAGAATAAAATGTCCATTTTTTTTTAAATGGCATAATTTTTTCATAGAAAAATCGAAGGCAATATCGTACTGTCAAGTGGGTAATTTACTCCAATCCCCCTACTTGTTGGTTATTAATGTCCCTATTAGTACACTTATAGGAAATGAAAATTCAAGAATAAGAGTAGAATTAGAACACGAGACTCCCATGAGCATTGCTCTTTACTTTGAATAATAATTGCAAGAGATAAACTTTTACCAAGCGTCTCCTGACCAACCTCGTATCCCCTGAAATCACTAGACAAACTATAAGCATTAAACGTTCGCAACAAAATATACAAGGAAAACCTAATCACTTTCGTAGGAATCACGGTTGTATTTAGCGTATGCAACAAGCCTTTAAACCACTTGGTGGCCCAAGTAGACGAGTGAAATCTCAGTGAGAGCTTCAGAGAACGATACCTACAAAGTCAGTTACTTTTAACATAGGTTTGTAAAAGTATCGAACAAAAGTAAGGTTTTCAGAAAGATTACAGGCGTAATCAAGGAATGATTACGCCGTAACCTTGGTGGAAAATATTTAAAATTTTTGTTTTAAAAACTAGTTCCGGCGCAACATAAAGGTTATAGTCGTAACTTAATCTGTACGGCATACTGGAGTGTTATGCCTAAACAGAACAGCAGTTTACCAACATGTAAACATGGGTTAAAGTGACCTTAAATTCGCTTCTTGTTGAGAGAACCAGAAAAACTAAGTAAGAACAATCCATACCAACTAATATGCAGAAACAAAACATAAATTTAAAGATAGGCATGGGGTGCCTCCTATGAAGCGCTTGTTTTTGTTTGAGTCACGAGCTTGACTCCACCCTTATTTACCAAGTAATAAGGTGTTCCTTATGGTGCTTCTTCATCAACCCCACCTGTGTTTCCAGTTTTTGTTGACCCATTTGATTGGGTTGATATGGGTTAAACAAAGTTAAAAGGTCAGCCACAGTGCATTCTGCAAGTCACAACCTTTAAGATTACTAAGTTCATAAAGTTATATTAACATAACTAATAATATAGTTTTTATAATTTTACTTAAGACAAAAGTTATTTTTAGATTTTTAAATGCTTGTAAAAGTATATTGTTCAACCTAATCCTTCCTAAAAGTTACCACCCAATGAGCAATTCGCCACTTCCACGAGAAACTCAAAATATAATATCTTTTTTTGCTGAATTCTTCTATCCTGTTTCATTCAGTTTCACATAGGTGGTTATGGAAATAAGACCGAAAAATGATGGAGAATAGAAGTATGGAACAAAATGGGTTAAATGGTTTTTTACCTGATGGTATAACATTAAGTCATTAAATACAGCTATTTTTGTTATCTACATGATTACAATAGCAAAGAGAAGTTCCTTATGACCAAAAATGAGATAAGTCACTTGCTCCGTATATGTAATCAAGACTTGAAGGTCAGAGGGTACTCCAACAAGCCTAAAGTAGGTGCCGCTCTCAATTCTCAGTAACATTATAAACTCAGTCTCATTTTCAACTGAAGGTGAGTGGGACATAGAACTCCAGAAAAGACCATGCGTAGGATCTTCTCCTGAAACTTTCCTTTTGCCCACTTGTGCATTGGATGATGTTATATGATATAACTTTTCCTTGTCACTCATTTTTTACTGAATAATGCATGTATGGTATTGGCATCCTTTTGATCAATTACTGCTTTTGTGGTCAGTAATCTTGTATGATACCCGGTCAATGGCGGAAACACGGGATACGACGATACCATTCATCGCACAAGATACAAGATCATATACTTTATAATTTACATTCATAAAACTGAAGTTTTACAGAACTTTACAAGTTAAAATTTTAACATAAATCAAAACCACGTCCATCTCTACCCAGTCCCCTTGGGTTATATCTTTTCTTTTCCAATACTAATCACATACCTTTGATTTGACACACCTGAAAATGATACTCGAAAATGTCAACAATAATGTTAGTGAGCTCGTAGGTTTGACCTTAAACCTAAAAGTTGTGCCAATATATCAATAGTGGACAATAGTGCTATATGACAGTGAATATATGCAAACAACCTTAGCATCACCGCTAATCAATATCCATATGTCACTTACGCACCTAAAGGGCCTACCAGCTGAATCACTAAAATTAGGGCAGGACAACACACAACCCTGGGTAGGCGTACCCATCCGCTCCAATAATCACACAAATACTGGGTAGGCGTACCCATCCGATCCAATAATCTCACAAATACTGGGTAGGCGTACCCATCCGATCCAATAATCACACAAATACTGGGTAGGCGTACCCATCCGATCCAATAATCTCACAAACACTGGGTAGGCGTACCCATCCGATCCAAACAATCATGCATCACATAATATTCACATAGCAGTCATAAGCACATAACTTGTCTCAAAAACAAAACCACATTTCACACAGATCAATTCAAAACATTTCAAACCACATTTGTGTATCATTTTCCCCCAACAGAAAAACCAGTAAAAAGTGGGGCTACGAGAACTCACCTCAATCAGCAATCAAAGCAACCGCACAATCTCAATAAAGCATAACACAATCAATCTTTATGCAAGCGCACAATGTACCCGGCAACGACCTAATATATACTCACTATATCAATACTTGCACAAAATTATCTTATTGTACAAGTGTTCGCCTTGACTCACGCAAAATTCTCATTTTATCATTCCAAAATCCCATTCTAAATATATATCATTCCAAACCCGTTATCTCATGCCGTTAATCTCATTAAAAAAAACGTCGTCTTGTTACCAAGACTTTATCTCATTATCAAAACATTATCTAATTTTATGGTTGTGTGGTATTTACGTGAAAACGACTCAAAAATACTTGGGCAAAGTGCGACATCAACACGATATAGCTCAAACACCGCAAACTGTTGAACGATACAACCTACCAAAATACTCCGCGAAAAGCCGACGAAAAGAAATGAGCAAGAGCTCAAAAGCCAAAGATAAATAATCCACCTTTCCGTAGACGATACGATATATATTTATATGTATATATATACAATAAAATTATATTATTATTTTCGTCTTATTATCGGGCTAACAGGGTAGAATGTCTCGACATTAAATATGTCCAAAAGCTTTTACCTCAACACTAAATCTTCCTTAAAATTTCACCCTTCCATTTTCCGTAAATAAATCGACACAACGGTGATAAATAGTAAATATTTTAAGAAAAGTTTCAAGAAGTTACATCTTTCGTATTTTATTAGATTTTTAAGTTAAATAATCATTTATTGTTAAGACGTTGAAAATTTCACCTCTTTTTAGCAAAAACCGTCTGCATTAAATTCCTCAAGTAAAATAACTATATATTATTAAAATCTTAAAAATCTTACCCTTTTTAAGCAAAGTTTCTAAGTATGAATTTCTTTTGAAAATTCGGCATGACCCGTACGTCTTTATGACTTTTTCCAAGGTCTTAAACCTTAATCCAAAACACTTTTTTCACAAACCTGACGTTTTTCGACAAACACAATATCAATACCTTCAACATGTTTTATCAAACCGTAGCAAAATAACCCCTTTACATCCGACAAGTCCAATAAAATCTTTGTTAGTCCAACATAATTCTTTTAGTCCATTTATAAAGTCCACAAATTTATTTACTTGTTATTGGGTCTTATGGCCCATTACGGTCTTTAAGTAATTAGCCCGATAGCAAAACTTAGTTCATATCTCTTTACATAAGTCCAAAAATATAACCAAACCTAATGGACCTTAAGCCCATTAAGCCGAATCAAATATAAGCTATAAGCTTATAATATTTTAATATAAGTCGAAACCAATCAATAAGCCATAAGCTTTTAGTATAAGCCGAAAACTAATAAGCTATAAGCTTATAAAAATAAGCCAAAAATCATAAGCTCAAAATAAGCCGAACCCAATAACCAATAACCAAGAAAAACCAAACCCATTATTCAATCCATTAACCAAATCAAATATTCAAATCCATTAACCAAGTCCAATAAGCAAACCAAGTGGGTCAAGCCCACCTTGGCGCCGGACCACACAAACAAACAGACCCTTATTTGGGCCAAGCCCAAGCCGAAAACATACATACCCAAATAAGCTATAACCTAGCTTATTAAATAAGCAAAACCTCAAAATAAGCCCTTTTAAGCATTTTCATAAAATGAAAAATTACCACAACAACCATTTTATTTAAACTCAAAATTCATTTTCTTTCTTTCCTTTTTAGCCGACGCACAAACACCCCCTTTTTACACTTTTTTGTTTCCAAAGATATTGGTTAATATTTTATTGGTTTGGTGGAGGTATGGCGATTTTTTAAACGACGATCAACTTGTACAACTAGTGTATTAACACCATAATAACCACAAAAGTACAACTTTTAACAAAGTTTAAAAAACTTACAAGTTTGGATGACCTTGGTTCGGTTTTGACACGAAAGGGAACGAATTTGTAACGTTTTATAAAACCCAGTGTCACTAACATCAACCACTAATTTTCTTAACTCGTGTTTCTTGTGAAAATCTTTGTTTTTCTTCTTCCTTGGGTTTGTCCGAATATAGAGAGAGAGAGGGAGAGATTTTTTTTTTGTGTTTTTGATTTTCAAAATGGTGCATAAACCAAAAATATTTGAGGTGGTAGAATAAAAAGGGTACTATGCAAGACATGCTTGCTTAAAAATAGCCATTTGGTCTCCTATTGACTTCTTTTGACCGATTGGATCCTAGGGAGGGTCTCGGGTCTTCCTTTTTGTGTCGGGATCACTTAAAAACTTAATTTTCATCTATTTAAAACGTCAACTGCAAACATATGTTATCATTTCCATTGCGTTTTAAAATCATTTTTCCATAAATATTGTTATTCACACGACACTTATCACATTTAATTGCTACAAAAATCCATTTTGATCCGTTATCGGCCGACTCCGGACCGAAAACATGAATTTTTGACAAAACTCAACCGAACCTCGCTCATCTATTTAAAAACACTTCAAACCACAAAATAAGGCTTAACAACTTATATTCAACCAAAATGTCACCTTTTTACGACCGTTACAGTCTTTTACCAAATTTCACGAAAACAACTGTTTTTCTGATAACTTTCAAATCTCACACTCACGATTTATGTTTTAAATCACGTTATCATATCATTATGAATTTATTAAATAAGTAAACCCATTAACACATTCCCAACTTCATAAAATCTCCACACTCGAATAAACTGTCGTGCCGGTACGCGCTGCATGACGATTTTTCGCTGAACGCGGGAAAACTTCTCGGAAAGCATTGAAAACCTCAAAACCATTTTAAAATAGAAAAATGAATCAGAAGTGATTCATTCACGAACTCAAAGCTTCATCAGACTCCCGGTTAAACCGAAATCGCTTTTACGTAAAATAGTCAACAGAAGTCAACTTTTCAGCTTTCATTAGGAAAACTGACAAGATAGATAGGCTTCAAAATACAAATCTATAATTTTTTTTATAATACTTAACCTTGGAAATTTTACCGGTTATCACAGTCTCACCCCCTTAAAGGAATTTCGCCTCGAAATTCAACTCAATTCATCAATTCCCAACACTGACAGGAAATTCCATTCCTCAAAGAATCACATCAATCACTAGGATTTTGTCTTTTCAAGCGAGGTTTCTTACGATCCCTCTAAAGACTAAGTCTTTCCACAGTCCAAACTCTATACTTTCTAATGGTCAATCCATATTCATTCACAACACTACGGTAACCTCTCATACTATCTCTTAGATTTAGAATTTCTCACACTTAGGTCACACTGTCTTAGTCGGGTGTCAAGATACGATCCAGTCCTCGACGTGATGACAAATCTATCAGTATTGGCATTGCCAAATCTTTCCGGTTATCCAACCAACGGGACTAACCCTACAAGGTATACATCCTACACAATACGACTCACACTCTACTTTCTCAAGAACGCCCATTGTTCTTTACTAATACTTACTTACTTAAAATCCCCAAGTAAACTTTTCTTGGTCAAACAATCCCAGCTCTACCTTTCTAAGAAGGCCGTTCCAAAATCTAAACCACATCATTATACGATTTAAACTTTTCCAAATCAATCCTACTCAACGGGTGTCTTAAATCTCACTTTACTTAGGTAGGTCAAGATACCTCTTAAAAGCTTACACAGTCAAAAGTATGATCAGGTTTCTCAATTGATCATCACAACCCTTTCCAATACTCCCTAATAGGTGTAAAATACACATATCCATTTGTACCTAAAATAACCCAATTAAACCCAAAACAGACCAAAAATGGCAAAATATTCTTGAATTGTGGTTTTTATGTGCAAGAGTACGGATAAGTCATAAATCACAAGAAAACAACAAAGCAAGCAAACACGGACTACGAGAAATCAGAAAAGTCAAAAAGAAGCCAAAGTTCCAAAGCCTTTAGCCAAATTTTCACTACAAGGGCAATCTTGGCAATTTCAAAAAGTTATTTATAACTTGAAAAAGAGGAAAGAAAGACAAGGACCAAATGTGCAAACTTCTCAACTACAACAGTTTTAACTGTCAGAAGAAGATCGAACATTTACTTGTTCACCACCATCGTACCCAAAAATTCCCTCGCTATCAAATAAGGGCAAATCAAAATTAAAGGGTGCGTTGGTCAATTCAAGGAAGCACAAGCACAAATGAAGGGTCAAATTAGTCTAATCAAGGGGATACTTATCCTAGCCCAAGCTCAAAAGCCACGTTAGCCATGGTGAAAGCACAAATTTATGTGGGTTTTGTGCTAAACTCACTCACAAAACTAACACAAACGTCACATCAAGAGAATGACACGCTGGCAATCCTCAGGTGTCCACATCTTGATCAAACGGCCACAATTGATGATCAAATGATTGAAGAAATGAATGGCAGAGATTGAAAGTTTGGTGAGCAAGGCTAGAGGTCCTAGAAGCTTCAGCTGGGCACTATAAAAAGACCTCACTTCTCACACACACAGAATCGAGTTTTTAATCCGTTTTTATATTGAGTCTTTTCTTTTTTAGTTTTTAGTAATGTTGTCTAGCTTAAATTCGTAATTTTCTTTAATGTAATTTCCTTTTTCAAGTATTGTAATCAGCTTCTTTACTTAATGAAATTCAGTTTGTAGTGTTTTAAACCTCATTTTATAAGCTTTCTTCTTAAGTCATAAGCTCTCTTAATAAGCTAAAATTGTCTCAATAAGCTCATATTAAGCTCTTTCAGTCTATAAGCTGAAATAGAGCTGTTTGAATTCGATATTAATCTTATCTAAACCTTAAATCAGTTAAACATATTATGGATCTAATTGGATCTAAGCTTTTGGAAGGGGATCTTACCTTGGAAGAGATCCCAAGGACTTATACTCTAGCTTATTCATAAGCTAGAGAGCTAGTAGCTGCCTTTATTGGTTCCTTTTGTTTAGCTAAAGGATCAAGTGAGTTTCTCTTTTCATTCATCTCCAATTTCAGTTTTAAATTGCTTAGTTTTAGTTTATATGCTTAATATTGCTTATTTGCTTATTCTTTTGCTTATTAATGTTTAAATGTCTCTTCTAGTACTTATTAGTTGTTTGTCTTCATCTGTTTTTGCTTAAGTAGTTATAGATCTTTAGTTGTTAGATTCTGTCATAAAAACTCATAAAACCCAAAAATATTAGTTTAAATAGTTTAGATCTTAGATTAAAGCTTATTCAGTTGTTTAATCATGATTATTAAGTTTGTTTTAAGCTAGTTTTTATCTGGTATTTAGCACTTGTTCATTAGATTTCTCTTAAAAAGCTTTTCTCAAATCTGTCATAATGGTTAAGTAGTGTTTGGTTTAGTGCACTCTAAATTTGCACTAGCAGTATTAACATAAGTTAATACTGCTGAGCCTTTACACTACCAGTACTAACTTCCAAGTTAGTACTGCTTTCACAAGTTAGTACTGTTAGCTTTAATTTCAGTAGGATTAAGTTTAGCTTTAGCTTATTAAGAATTTAGTTTTAGTTTTCATTTTCTAGCTTATTTCATTGCTTATTTAGTTTTCAAAAGTCAAAATTGCACTAGCAGTACTTTCTCTTGAAAGTACTGCTGAACTTTTACACTACCAGTACTAACTTCCAAAGTTAGTACTGCTGTGTTCTCAGCCTCATTTAGATAAGTAATTTTAGGATTTAGCTTATTAAATTCAGTAGGATTTAAGTTTTAATATAGCTTAATATAGTTTAAGTCTTTAATTTCATTTTCTAGCTTATTATCTTAGCTTATTTTTGCTGTCAAAAAAGATTAAAAAGCCAAAAACAGTACTTAGAAACTTTAGGATTTAAATTTGATAATTTAGCTTATGGATCTAGATTTTCTAGCTTAATTAGATAGATTATCAGTCGTTTTATAAGTCCTTTAAGTTTCAGAGTCTAGTTTAGCTTATTTAAGTTTTTAGCTCAATTGGATTTTGAGTTACTTTGCTTATTTCCTGAGTTTGCTTATTTTATGATCGATTTCAGTAGTATAAAAGTAGCTTAAGCTTTAATTTCTTTTCATTTATAGATTAAGCATATCATAAGCTCTTTAGAACTTCTTTCCTTTTTCATTTTGAACTAGTTTTGAGTTTTTTATAGCTTATTTTCTAAAACCAAGGGTTAAACCCTCCTTTCTGTAACAGCTTATTAATAAGCTCTTTTTAGAGCTTATCTTTGAGTTTCAGATTATAGTGCTTTTGTTAAAGTTGTTCCCCCTGTCTTCCTTTACAACTTTGCTTCTTTGAGTTTTTCATTTTAAGCACTTTTCAAATTTCAACTTATTTCGGGACTTAGCTTGTTATCGGGGTAGATTCTAAGGGTAGAAAGTGTAACTTTTCGATTTTAGTTGTTTGCCAATTAGTTCCCCCCGTCAGAAAGTGTTTTCCCCATTAGTCCTTTTCCTTTTTGCACCATTAGTCCTTAGTTAAGTTTAATTAGGTTTGTTAAGTTTTAATTAATAATTAGGGTTAAGTTTTAATTAGTTTAATTAAACTTTTATAAAAAGATAAAAAAATAGGGCTTTTATTTTTAATAATTTTCGGCAACTTTTCTTTACCTAGTGAAATTTTAGTTTACATTTTTAGGGGTTTAAAATTAGTTTACTTGCTTAATTGTCATTATTTGTTGCTTATTAATTTCATAGTAATAGCTTATCCAAAATATCTTTGTTCTATTCAAATCAGGATCCGAACGAAAACGTGGTTTCAATCTCACTAGTCATTGGGGAAACGACCCGGGTGATCATACTTGCCCGGTTTGATATACGTATTAAATATTATATTATATATATTTTTGAGAGTGAATTTTATCAAGGGTAACTTGGTAATCTTCTTAACTACTTAAGTAGTATTATTATTATATATTTTATAGGTACGTAAAATACCAATCAATTAGGAAGACCTTAGGGATGATGTATGAGATGAGAAATGAATGCTAAACCCGTGTTTAGATTCAAAACCAAAGCTTACAAGCTTATAAACCCAAGATTAGGTTTGAAACCCTAATCTTCCCTTTTCTTCCTTAATCCTTGCAAATGATGAACCAATGCTTGTAAACACTTTAGTATGCCTTAGGATTGATGTGTAAAGGGTTGTATGGATTGTATAAAAGTTTTGTATGATTTGTTTAGGATGGCTTATTTAGCCGTGGCTTATAAGGAGAGAAAGGAGAATGGAAAATGTGATTTTGTAAGTATAAAGTTGTAAGTGAAATCCCTTATGCATGCATGATATATATAGGAAGAGTATGAGATATTTCTAGTTGCAAAGTTTGACTAGAAAGTCCAAGGGGAGGGGGGGTGTGCCGTGGGTCAAGGGGACCAAGGGGGAGGGAAACAAGGGCCTTTAAGGCCTTGGTCTCTTGGTTCCTTTTAATGGCAATCATCCCATTAAAGTAAGGAGGGTGTTTTCCACTAGTTAATCTCTTTTCTTTTATATGTTTACTTGCATTTTATAAAAAGAAAGTATAAGTAAAACTTTTAATTAAAAGTAAAGTGTAGTTTTTATATAAAAGTATACTTGTAATGTCTTGGTATTTTGTAAAGTATTTGTTATCTTGTATAATCATATGAGACGTGTATAAATATATACATATGCATAAAGTTTTATAAACTTTGATCATTGTATATAAACGTAGGTATTTGTTGAAGCGTACGTTAATTTTTAGGGTTCCGGGAAAACCTAATTGTCATTTATCGCGAAACGTAAACACTTTCACGTATCCGATAAAGTAACTTGTGAAACGTTAATAATTATTCTCAAAATAATTGCTTAACCCTTGTTTGACGTAAACAATAAATTGCTTGATGCCCGTTTATGTTAACTGATCATTTTTAGCTTACGCGATTTAACGTAACGATTTCCATTAAAAACAAACGCGTACAATACTAAAAATAAATGGTGACTTTATTAACGTCGTACATTGTCCTAAAACACGAGGTGTTATAAATGCTATTTATATACATACTTGATTTTCATTCCAACCACCTCAGACATTGTGAGTTACACAATGGTCTCATTTTACTCCTAAGACATTGTGAGTTACACAATGGTCTTATTTTACTTCTAAGACATTGTGAGTTGCACAATGGTCTCACTTATTTCTCAGACATTGCAAGTTATACAATGGTATCTAAAAGTTTTTTTCATAACCTTATACAATATCGTTATACACAAAACCCGTCACAGTTTTGTTTACATGGTATTATGTGTGAATCTAAGTATTACAAGTCTGGTATGGGCGGGACTTGTAATAGGAGGATTGATATGATAATTTCTATGTTAACTCGTTCATAAAGATCTTTATCTTATTTACTTTAACCGTGTACTCATCAACTATTTTGAACACTAGGTCGATCTCCCTTGATGGTTTTACTCCTCATCTCCGAAGACGAGTTTTAAACACTCATCCCATACTCATTAGAGCACCTGCATCGTCATGTCATCCACCACCTTGAAGGTTATGTGTGTACGCGTATTGCATCAGAAATTCTTATGTAGGATGATTTATAATCTCTTTATTTGAATGGATTAGGACGCCTCTTCATTTAAATAAATAAATTGTAAATCACCGAACCAAAAGTTTATCATTTCTTACTTACATAAATTAGGACGCTTCTTTATGTAAATAACGAATTATAAATGAGTCGGCTTAATTGTATCCGATATGACATGAGTATGAACTCAAAATCGATAATCACCGGAATCCGTTAAAAAGATCTAGAAACACAATAGTGTCTTACCACTCAGCATAAATCTTAAGGCCTCACTTGAACTACCTGATCTCATTCTTAAGTTATTACTTTTTCCGTTACAAATCCTTATAATCATGAACGATTTGTGGAGCTAACAGACTTGTTACACTCTTGAGCTAATGGACTTAGTTCAATCTTGAACTAACAGACTGAGTACAATATTCCACCACCTATCACATAAGCTCTCTCACGAGCTCCTCCTATTTGTTGACCTTTGTTTTGGGGATATTGTTTCTTGAAATGTCCTCACTCTCCACATCCCATCACCATTTGTTATAATTATTGTTGTTATGTTTGCTGTTGTTAGGTCCTTAAGAAGTCCCAACTCGTATAACTTTATTTACTAGGTAATGCAACCCCCCTTAAACAAGATAAGCATCTACCGATTTAGTATTCGGTGACCAATAGTACACTAATTTAGGTCATGATACACTCTAGTACGACCTAGGTAAGTTGAATACTTACATCCATTAGCCTCGCCCGATATTTTTCATCGAACATTACAGATATCAGAAACTAGACCCTGCCCTTAAACATTTAAAACTTTATATAGACACACCCACACGACTACACCTTCTCCTTTGATGTTTTCACTATTAAGAGACTTTCTTTATAACGCGTTTATATCAATAATAAAACTTGTAATGATATTTTTTCAAAATAACTATTTTGATGGGTTAAATACCCTGGTCAACCTAGCCAAAATTTATGTACATTAAGAAGTGTCGAAACATCAAATTTTACTGAATAAAGTTATCAACGCCATGTTTAAAACGGGTTTATTAAATATTAAAATTTTCTTGGTAACACAATCGGTTAACACAAATCGAATCCCGGGACGGGATTCCTTTAAGGGGTAGGTACTGTAACAATCCGCATTTTCACGTCATTTTACGTCAATAAATATTCAACCATTTATTTTAAACTTTTACGAGTTCACTTTTAATTTTTAACGTTTAGTTAAATCGCGTAAACTAAAAATCAAAATTCAACGTAAACAGACATCAAACAAATAAAAGTTTAAGTCAAGTAAGTGTTATATAATTATTATGAGGATAAATTATAACTTTTCATATATTATTTTTATTGGTTACATAAAACGTCTACGTTTCGCAATAAAATACATTTAGGCATACACGGAAGCACCTATAACTATCTATACTCAATACCCACAACTAACCCAATACCCCTAATACTTTAACTTATATATATAACACATTATTAACTCTTAAAAAAATTAATAAAAAATTTCTCCTTTTCCCCCTTATAGACACGGTACAACATGAGCATACACAAAAACCATTTTTTTATTTTTTGAAATTCTTCCTTTTACGAAGTAAGGTCATTGTCCCATCTATTGTCCTTTCTTTCCTTTACCCACGCCACCCCACGTGCTCTCTTAATGCATTATTGTCCTCTTTCTTAAAAATCTTTCTAGCTAATTGTTTCTTATACCTCCACTTGGTCTTTTACTTATAATTTTATCATTCAAAAAGCACTCAAACTCTCTCTTTCTCTTTCATATATTTTAGCAGATCCAACATAGAAACAAGATCATTTATCAAGCTTGGTTTGAGGGTTGTAGCAATAATCAAACAATATTTGGGGTTTGATTTAGGTGTTGCACTAGTTAATCTCATCGTTTTTTTTCTTCATCAAGGTTTTATAATTTCTTCTTATACTTTCATCTTATATATTTTGCATTATCATTTCATTAACAAATTTATATCACCAACTAGTTTGCATTTTTAAAGGTTTTATAAAAAAACAAGTAAATACTTAGAAATATAATTTTTATAAAGAATTATAAAAATTGATGATAAAATATATACATACTCTTAAATTATTTATTTTAGTCATCTTGTTAATTTATATGTTGAAATATTGACTTGTTGTAAAAAAAGATAAAGTATAACTTAAACTAGTAGAAATGCACACTTTATTCTTATATTTATGTCAAAGGGTAAACTAAGCTTTGACAAGCCGAGACATTAAAAATATGATAGCTTAAAGCATTAAATAACATAGATAAGTTATCAATTACAAAATGCAGGTATGTTTTCACTTATATGAAGCAACAGTTATGATTAAATGTAATCATTTTATATGTGGATTTTAAAAAATAGTAGATATCACACTTTATTCTAGTTTAACAATATACGTAGTATATTACATTTCTATAATGACCTACAAACCATGATAAACGATCAACAAATGATGTATAAAATGTATTTCGTTTGCACTTATAATATATTATTGTACATGTATTTTTATTAATATTGTCATCTTGTTTACAAATGATATGGACCAAATGCTATACAGTATAAAATAACGGTGTACATATTTAAATTACTAAGTCCGATTGTCACAGTCCTTAGGAAATATTTTTATATTTATACGTGTAGTAAACTTTTGGTAAATTTTATTTCGTTAACTGGTTATGATATATTTAACTTGACTATTAGAAAATAATTATATTACTAAATCAAGCAAAATGACTATAATCAATTTTATAGTTATTAGAAAATGTTTCGAAGACATATACTTGGTCATTTATTTACAAACGTAACTTAAACATTATTTTTTCTACTTACAAACTAAACAAAATTATTAGATGGTGATATAACTTGATAATATACATTGTTGTATTTATTTTAAATATATTACACTTATACGACCTATAATTAATTAGGTTGCATTCCGGATCGTTTGTGACGATTACTTTGTTGATTTTGCTATAATCACTACTTTCACTAGAGGTGAGTTTATAGCCCCTCTTTCACTTGTTTTACATTTACTTTATAAATCTCGGGGGAGAATACATGCTCGTTACAACTTGTTTTTATATTCATTTACAATCTCTTTTACATACTCTTCTACATACTTGTTTATCTACTTTATTTTGTAACTCATTTATATACTTATTTACATGAACGTTTACAAACACATTTACACGATTGATTACAAAATCGGGTACATGAATGTTTACAAACTCATTTACATGGTTGATTACAAACTCGTTTACATACTCATTTTCATATCTTGCGATGAGATACATTACTTGTTTTCACATATGGACGCAACAACTTTACTTTGATTCAGATGATTACAAATTAGCTTAAGTTGCATGAACTGTTAATTACTCGGAGGGTAAGCGCGAATGTTATAAGATAGATCTATTTGGGATTGACAATCCCCGTTCGGGTGAGTAGCGCTTACTAGTTCAACGGATTGAACTAACGAACATTATACCATGTCGGAGCACAACTGGATTGGTGTCTACAGGGCCAACAACTACATACTCATGAACTCTTACTGTGCCTTGAATAAAGTGGCATACATATAAGTCTACGCCGCAATTTTATGAACTTAGGGGTGCAATCGTAATCACACATGGTGACTATTGTATTGGATATAATGGTCATGCATACTTTACAAAAGCTTTGGTCCAACTATATTTAACTTTTTGTGACTATTGTATGGGATACAATAGTCATACATATCTTTTATTTTCACATTCATACTTACATTTTTGGTGACTATTATAAGGATTGAAATGGTCATACACAATTTACAAATCTTTGATTTCAACATTCATACTTACATTTTTGGTGACTATTATAATGATTGAACTGGTCATATACACTTTAAAAATATTTGATCCAACATTTACCTTTACATAAACCTATGAACTCACGAACTTTATGTTGACACCTTTAAGCATGTTTTTCTCAGGTGAATTAGATGCTTGGCTTACTTGATATGCATGGGAGTCTAAACAATACAAGATTTCTTTTCAAATGACACGTTTAGAGGTCGTTCTCTCGAATCTTGTGCAAAGGTACTCATGAAGTAACGCTCCCGGACATATTTCCGCTGCGACCTAATTTAGGGGTGTTACAGATAGTTAATCATCGGCTAAGCTTTACTTATGGTTCGTCATAAGTCAACCACTAGAATCCAGAGGGTGTTTGTAGGTCAAGGTGAACAATTTCGCTAACAAAACTGCTAGTCCAGTGTAACAACCTAGTCTACTTATCTTAGAATTAACCATTTTCATCCTTTCTCATTGTAAAACACTAAGGTTTGTACTTAGAATTCCATGGAGATCAATTTCTTTACGAGAGAATTAGGAGTCACATTAGAATTCGGTGTTGTGGTTATAACTTATGTGGCATGGTCAAATACTACTAGAAGTTGAAATCATGGCGTTTTTATCCAAGCTAATCCTACTAAGCGTAAAGGAGTGTCAGTCTAAGGTAAATCTATCAAGCGGCTATATCGGCGAGGGAAAGCTTGTCCGTCCTTGAACAAAATTGTCATAAACCTTAAGCTAAGTAACAACTTTGAATCCAACTTAACTCCATAACCCAATCAAACAAGAACTGTCATGAAATTAAGCTAAACATCAAGTTGTTATTACAACTTAACGATTTTGATAAGTCTGCTCAATTTTAGGTTCGCTCAAAATAAACAAATGGGTATCTATGTCTTAGATTGATAGGATTAGCGATGAAGGTTAGGGGTACAGTCGAGGCAAGTGAGTCATTCAGAGGGAATTTGGTAAAGATGATGGTAGCTAAAAGTGGATGATCTCTAACTAATCGCGCAACGATACCCGACCAAAACCTATTTCATAAGTTTTACTCAGTAATATATTTTATAGAAACAACCTATTGTATAAGCGTTTGCATTAGAGTTTGTAAAAATATTTTTTGTACTTGTTATACAAGATTTCATTAAGTATTTTGACTCGATGAACTTAGGTCAAAGTGCGATATAAGTATTACTTGAGAACATAATTGGAGTTTTACAACCGGATATAATATTAAGTATTTAGAAGTAGATATGACAGAAATTGGTCAAGGAAGGAATGACGATATTGAAGGCGTGAGATTTACTAGATGAATACAGAGATGCACATGAAATGAGTGTTAAGAAATCGAGGACCGGAGAAATAAGAATTTAGTTAATTAGGAATCGTTGAACTAAGAATTAAGATAAATTAAATTTTAAGAAAATAAAGAATAAAAGAATTAGGATTCAAAGCCAAATAAAATAATATAAAGAAACTTGGACATGTTTTAGTAATTTAACCCATTACCCCAAGTTAGTTTGATAAAACATCATTAATATAGGTATTACAATGTTTTTATTCATAAAATAGGTGTTAGAAATTTTATATAAAAATTATGTTTTTGTAAGAAGGTTCTCATATTAAGTCGAGTATTGTGGGCGAGGTTAGTAGAGGGTCGCAACGGTGGCGTCCTTATTATCTAGGAAGAGTAATCGTAGTTGCTGACGTCGTATACCAAAGAGATGGGTAGAACCAGTTAGAGTTTGAACAATGAGGATGATCGTTGATAGTGATCTCATAGTTGATATAAAAGAATTTCAGAAAAGCAACTCTCGATGTGAAAACATCAAGGAGGGACGTGTGGTCGGGTGTATGAGAAGTTGAAGATGATGGTCTATAAATCAACGTTTTTAAGGGCAAAATTCGATGTCAATGATTTGGAGCATTCAAAAATTCTTATTGATAATCAGAGGGGTTTGGTTTGTTTTCAAATGGCCGAATAGTGTGTAGACATAGTGCATGTTTCTTCTCGGAGGCATGGTTTTAAATTTGTTAACGATGTTTATATGAGTATAAAAACTTTGACCATAAATGTAGTTTGGAGCAACATTGTTTGAAGTTTTCGTTTATTATAGTCATTGTGAAAAGATGTTTGTAAAAATTTATGTATCGACCAAGCGATTTTTCGTATATGGTCTAGATTTATAATTTTCAAGAAAATTTGATGTGTGAACATGTGTTCAAAACGATTTATATTTAAAACCATTGATCATAGCAAATTCTAAATTTTTATACTTCGTAAAGTTTGTTAAGAAAACGTTTCAGTTGTATAAAAATTTTGACCGAGAGACTTCGGGTTATCTATTCTGGTACCATCTCCAGAACACAAACACTAGCGCGGGAATTGTTATTACGGATGATGTGAGGAACTTAGCCTAAGGTCATCACTCTCTCATGACTCCTATTGTCCTATTTGTAGTCTCTAAGGTCCTAATTGTATGACTATACCACTTATTGCGACTACACTGGTTAGTGAGTTGTTCTTAGTGCGGCTAAGGATGTAATCCCATTTATCAGTTTAGAATGTGGTGTATTCTGACTTTCTAACAAAGTGAGTAGTGGGGGGGAGACCGGGCATGTGATAACTGTGACAAAATAGCATAGTGCAACAACTAAGTAGTTGTATACCTAAATTAGTATATAAAGAAAGTATTTCAAAATAGTGTATCCCAAATAGTACAACTAAAATAATATATCTAAAAATAATGTATTCGGCGTTAGCCGTCCGACAACTCAATGTTGGTACGTATTCAAAATAGTGTTTAGTATAGTATTCAAAATAGAAAATAATAGTATAGGTCTGCATGTATATAGGAGTAAGCAGTAGCAAAGTATGAGTATGCATGGCGACATTTAGAGCATTGCGAGGCAAGCATGTTAGCCAAGTATAAGTGATAGAGATAATATAGTAGTAAGGCCACATGTAGAGCTTACAAGGCAAATATGCAAGATAAGCATGGGCAATAGTAATATAATACTAGGAATATAATAAGCATCTAGGGAAATACGCAATGCAGATGAGGCAACATGTAAGTCAATAGCAAATAATGATGATTCAAGTAATAGCAAGCATAAGACAATCATCAGACAATAACATAACATATAAACAGGTATGTACACATAAGGTCGAGGTGATTTTCAAGTGATCTTAGGATTTCATGTCCCCCCTTCCTCTAACATAACTTAAGAAAACTACCCCCATCATTTCATGGTCCTTCGTGAATTAGGTATAGTTGATCAGGCTATGCATAATTTAGGAAAAACTATGAAATGCTTGGGCTAGCCAACTTTCGTCATGTTCTACGTTTTTACGAAAACATTAATTGGTTATTGTTGCATTTTTATTTTTGAAAAAAAGGGGCATTCTCTATAGCCATGGACCTGGATACCAATCTGTCACACCCCGCTAGAAGCGGAAACACGGGATGCGACATAATGATTTACATCACACAAGATATAAGATTACACTATAATTTAATCTAGAAAAATTTGATTTACAAAGTTACATTGAATATAGTTTTAAATATGAAATACACATGAGTCCTTGGAAAAGCATCGTGGTCATTGTAAAATCTTGTACTCCTTTACCTCTAATTTATAATATTGATCACCTGAAAATGATACTCGAAAGGGCTAACATTATGTTGGTGAGCTCGAATGTTTAGAAAACCCAGTTGCTGTGCTAGAGTATAAGAGTGGACAGTTGTGCAATATAAAATCAGAATGCATATAATAGAATTTAAATCATCAAGACATCAACACATCATACCAAGGTATCCCAACCCAAATCAACATATCAATAGAATCCCCGCGCGCTAATAGTCCTTGATGTGTTTCAAAAGCTTTAAATTTATAATACTAGAATTACCGGTTAATAGATAGAAACACACAGGTAAAAGTATAACCCACATATGTAGTATAATCTTTTAGGTAAGACTAGGTCGTTCCATGGGATTGGGTATTCTTAGAAAAAGTCAATAATATTACGAAAAGGGGATTATCTTATAGACTGTCATGATCTAAAGATAATGGTTTGATTCAATGATATAAGGACATGTTTGGTTAAGGAACAAGAAACATTATGGATAAACTTAAGTAGATGAATGATTCACGAATGTAATTATAATCAATTTAAGAATGTTTAGTTATTTAGAAAGATTATCTATTGTTCATAATAAAAAACCCTTTAAGCCTTTATCTTTTAATATGAAAATGCTTTAAGTGTGATTCATGTTTGATAATGAGTAATATAAACTTGCTAAACCAAATTCGTTAGACATGTGGTTTAGCGTTAAACCCTTTTGTACTTAGGTTAATGCTCGTTTACTTAGACAATCCTCACAAGGCTAAGGTCTAGTTATCGCAGACAAACAACTTAGAAATCAATCACTTAACTGGAGTCTTTCGACCTATATCTGGGATAAGTAGTGATCAAACAAAGATTAAAGAGTCCAAGTTCAAAAGCATCAAGCTTATATTATTCATATCAAAAGTTTATTCAAAAGTCAAGTTTGATCCATAATAATCATATAGCTCCTAACCAAACATGTTAATCTACTCAACAATCATAATAACAACACACATAACAATAATGATAAATCCAACATTCATATTATCAAAGGATAGAAATATGTTTTTACCAAATTCCAAGAGTAAAAGTTCCAAATCTTGCAACTCCTTCCAAGAATAAAGTAACAATTGACTATAGTAAAACTAGTAAATCTAACTTTCTGAGATTCAGCTATGCTTTACTTCCTTCTCTACCCGGAAAGTGATGAAGGTGATGGTTAACCTTCAAAAACCTCCTTAGAACTACTAAAATCACTTGGAATTTAGGAATTGATGATTGAGAGATGAAAATGGGATGGATTGTTCTCTAAATTCGTGTCCTATTTATAGGGTTGAGGGTAGTAGCAGGTATAATAATTAGGCAACTCAAGAGTTGCATAATAATTATTCTCTTGATGATATTTTTGTAACTAATGCTGAAAGTGCGCCGCACTTAGGAAAAAGTGCGCCGTACTTGGTGTTTAATTAAATGTCATTTACTTCGTCTTGAAGTACGTCGCACAAAATAAATTGTACGCCACCCTTTTGCCTTGTTTATTAACTCCTCCTTGGATTCTCTTCTAGATTCTTTTTGTAACGACCGTTAGTGTCATTATCTGGATTTCTTTGCATCGTTAGTCCTTTTTGTCACTTTTGGTCATGAAATCATTATTACACAACAAACAACCAAACTTTGCAATATTTCATACGTTAACATATATATTTAGTGTATTTTCAAGGGATATTTTATGTATATTTGGAGTGTTATCAAATCCCCCCATACTTAGCTTATTGCTTGCCCTCAAGCAATCAAAGCGAAAGAATTTCGTTTGGTAAAACAAATTAATGATCACAAGCATAGATAACGTGACAAAGCAACTCATGAATTTTTATAGATAAGATTCTTTTTCACACTCGCTTAATTTGATAAAGTAAATAGTAAACGGAAGCACTCATACGCGCAGTCATGAAATGTTCAAATTACTATAGGCTTGTACAAGAAACTAAACTTCATCGACATGGCGTAAGCACCAAACATAAACATCAAAAGAGGTAATTTTTATTTAGTGATTATATTTATTATTTGTAGAAAAAAGGTTTATAAGTAAATCATAATCCACTTTATTCGTAATGTAACTAACTAATTCTTCACATCATTTTTCTTTTCTTTTCTCTTTTTTTAACATTAGCTTTATTTTTGCCTTATTTCACTTTATCTTGGGGGAAACTAGCTTTCCCCCCATACTTAGGATAAGCACACTTCTTTGCACATAATAGCAACATTTAAGCTCTTCAATTCGGACGGATAAAATTTCAGATAATTTAATTTAAAATCTTTTTAAATAAAATTATTGGTTACTTATATTTATATTTTTATCACCTCTTAATCAGTAAATGTTTATAACACGCGAACGTGTTCCTACTGCGGTCTCATAAAGATTTCAAGCACAAGTTCTAGAATTAACAAATCACCGGCACACTCATATAATTTAAATCGATACCCATTCTCCAGAAAAGGCGACAAAACTACAAATACACAGCCGTAACGACGGATGAGATATTTGTAATTGCTCACTCCCTAACTCGAGAAAGATAAAGATAAAATCATCTTAGGTATCAAGAATGGATACCCGAATCCTTAAGATCTAATCCTCACAATTTTCTGGGTAAAATAAATATGTTGGGGATGTTATCAATCCCGAGCCGGATTGCTTGTATGTGATTAATAAAATGTTATTTTCAAAAAAAAATTACTTTTCAGAACTTTTCCAGTTTATCTCCCCCCATACTTAATATGAGCATTGTCCTCAATGTGAAAATATTATAGAGAAAAGATAAAATGGAAAAGTAAGATAATACTTTTCAATTGTGATTTATACTCTGAATCTTATCTTCGCGCCAATTTGTCTCACGCCTTCTCTTTCTTCTTTTATTATTTTCCTATTACAAGTGTAGACATTGCATAGCACACAAAAAGTAATAATATTCCTAATAGATTAATAATATAAAGTATGATAATATTGTTTTTAAATGCCAACATAGGCATTTTACACACCATAATAATAATAATAATGTTTTGAAATTGTTTTTAAAACACACGTGACCCAAACATACGGTCACACAACCAACTTGTGTCATCTCGACACTACTCGTCATCATCCTGCTGCTGCTGCGGTGGCTGGTACAGTGGTGGGTACTGCTGGTAATACTGATCATACTGAGGTTGAGCGTACCCAGGTGGGTTATAGCCTCCCTGCAGCTCGAACACTTCCTAGTACCTGTCTCAATGATATGACTGCATGTACTCCGTCCTCTCAATAGCCTCTTGTCGTATCTCTTTACGACCCATCCTATCATATAAGTCCTGCATAGATGCTCTCGTAGGTCTAGGAATACCAACTCTCGGTACACCCGGCCGTGGATCCTCAGGAACAAGTCTACCCTCAGAGTCGATCAACTTCCTAAGTGTAGTCGTATCCAAATCTCTACAGTAAATCGGAGCACTTAAACTCCTTATCACATCATCTGTCAATACCCTCGACTTCCTAGCAAGCTTAGTGATAAACTGTCCACAGCAAATTTGGCTTTCCTTTTGAGTACCAGCTCCTTTCCTCTTTATCTACCTTGTAATCAACCAAGCCACATTCGCATATCCATTATGGTGTCTAGCATCAAACATACTTAAGAGCCACAAATCATTTTTCTGAATTTTATCATACCCATCCGTCCTTTGACATAAACCATAGGTGATCATCTTATGCACCACCCTTAAGATTGGATATTTGATAGTAGAAGCATGACTCCTAGACAAACTAAGGTTTTCCTCTCTACTGATGCTTAACCAATGCTCCTGAGCGTTAAAATACTTATCACTATGCAAACCTCCTTCAAAATAAACATTAAATCCGTCTTCATCAAGCTCAGTAGCTTGATACAATCCCAACCTTCAAGCAAACTCCAACAAGGTTAAACCGTGAGCACGTCCACCAAGTCTAAACTTGATGATCTTCTTGGTTTGCAACTCATCGCTAGCACATACTTCATCAAACTCATAAGTGGAATAAAATTCATGGCAAAATTCTGCATAAATCGGGTTGTTTATATTAAAGGCTCTAATCCATGCCACAGAAGTGAATATCTCCTCACCTGATTCAGCTTCACGCACCTTAATTCTTAACTTGTCATCAATTTCTCCATCACATCCCATTCTATTCAATATATCCCAATTCACGATACATGGGGAGTAAATATGTCTAGGAAGCAATTGGGCCAATCTAGTGTTGTATCTAGACTTAGCATCTCGGTTACAACCTTCCCACAGTAAGTAGTCATGATGAACTTGTGGAAGCAACACTTCTTCCACTGTTTTATGTTGTCTAGAATGTTTGTTTCTTGATGATCCGGCCTTATTATCGTGTGTTCCTGAAGTCTACACATAAAAAACAATCAACAATAATGTTATAGTTATGTTAGAAATGATTTGGCATAAATGGTAAGTGTTTTGATGGTTTTAGGAACATTTTGTAACTTTTTGATGTAAAATGTGCGGCGCACTTCCCTTAAGTGCGGCGTACTTTCTTGAAAATAGTCAAAATGCGGCGGTTTTGGGAAAAAAACCGGCGTACTTTCTGGGTTGAAAAGAATAATTCCAAATTTTTTTATTGTTTTCCAATAATAATTTTAATCATAAATCATAATATGAACAGTGCACTTTCAGATTTAATCAAATTCAAGCATGCATGAGTTAAACATCATAATTCTAAGGGTTAATTATTCATATAAAACATGGATTTAAGGTTTTCCAAATCTAATTATACTTAACCCTAATAATCAAGAATTTAAACAAATTAATGATAAACAAGTCTAAGGAATGAAATCAACATACACTAGGCATGATTAGAAGGTTGATGGATTGATTTTTAAAACTTTTCCTTTGTTTTTGTGAGAAATCCTGGCGGTTTTGTGTTTGTGGGTTTTTCTTTATAATGACTAAGAATCGTGTTTGGTAAGTTTATTTATGAAAAACCACTCTGAAGTGCGGCGCACTTCCCAGAAGTGCAGCGTATTTCTCCTTTATTTATATTTTTATTACTAATTACACAAATTTATTTATACACATAATTTAAACATAATCTCAATCCATCACATTAGCTTAATATTAATATAACATATATCAAATTAATATCCGTACATCAAATGTAATCCATTATGGATTTATACAAATGATTTTATTTTCAAAACATAACATAAAAAGTAAAACGGGAGTATATAGTTACTCCTTTATTCCATGTTGATCTAATACTTTATTCCGTAAACTAGTTGGGTGACATGATATCACTCAGCTTGTGGTACTTTGATAATTTTTGGTCCATCTTCTTTATTGTGAATCCTTGTAAATAAATGTTCCCATACAGATCAGTCAACCTTATTTTCGTACGCCACTGTCCTGTTGCTTCTTCTTTGTTAGTGTAGCATCCCTTATGATCAGGTTTCCAGTTAACTTGTTTTAATGGCACTGATAATGAACCAAGAAAACTAACTGCTTTCTTCCAAACACTAATTTTCTAGAATGGGTTAGTTACAGTTTGTATAGCTAACGATCGCTCATCATGATCGTTACAGTTTAAGTATGGCGCAGGTTTAGGTCCATATATCGGTGCTCCAAACTTATTCCTCTTTATCTGGTAATCTTCCTCATCATCACTATCACTTTCTGTGTTTCTCATAAAATCTGATCTTGCAGAATGGAAGGTTTGGTGACAAAACCCTTCAAAGGCCGAGAAAAGTCTCTCCTGAGAATTTACTATTCCACCAATCGTATGTAGGAATCCACGACCAACAACTATTGGTGAATCACTATCGATCAGGATATCTAAGATCAGAAACTTGGCATCAAGGTAGTCACTCCTATCTGACAGAGAACGTTTGTAAGTATTCCCATAGCTTCTGCCTTAGTGTGATTTATCATCGTGATTCCTCTATATACCTTCTTTATATCTTCTCTCCCTAGATGTTAATAGATTCGGTAAGGCATAGTATTTATATCTGACCCCGTATCTGCTAACACATTTTCGTTAACCTTTCCCTCCAGTCTTATGGGAAATATGAAAGCTTCAGGATCTTCTTTTTCTTTTAATGCCTCTCCCTTAATCCTATTTAATGCTTCCCCTTATTCTTTTATAATCTTTCCATCTAACTCCACCTTGTCTTTCCAAACATCATCAAGAATTTTCTTATATTTGTCATTATAGGCCATGGTCTCAATTATAGGTCTTTCCTCCTCTAATAAAGCAAACGTTCGGCTCATTCTAATTGCTATTGCTTCTTTAGCTGCTTCTTCTTAGGTTAAATGACCACCAGCTGATGAAGATGTTCCCATATCTTGATAAAAAAAAATAAGGTTCTCCATTGCCCGTTTCTTATTACGGTTGCTCTTCCCCATCTTGCATATAAACGAAGGAGGTTCTTCTCCAAAGTTTGGCACATCATCAAAATTGAAATCAAGTAATTGATCCCAATCGCCTGAGCTCTTTCCTATTTTCTCAGAATCAACCTCAAACAGATCCAGTTTGGGATAAATGGTGGTCACCCCGTTACCGAAATCAACAACTCCTTTAGCTAGTCTCAGGAATGATCTTCCCAAAATGACTCCAGGCTCAAAATCATCTTCCTCGGGGTTTATGATGAACTTCACAAAGTATAGCTCTCCTCTTAAGGCAACAATGAGTTCTTTCTTAAACAACTTTGTTCCTTTCTTCATTTCATAGTCCAAACATAACTTAATCGCGAATTCATTCGATATCAGGTTCTCATCAAATGCTAAGTTGATTTCACCATCATATGCTTCCAAACCATTCACGAAACATGGTGTAATGTACCGCTCACTAATCTCATCCGTTTCCATCCTATAGAAACTGCGTGCATTCATGACTTTCTTTCCTTTACTACCAACCATGTCTTGATACTCCAGAGAATTCCAATCTCCTAATCCTTCGACTTTATCACTTGAGATTATGACCACATCATCTCCTAAGTAATTTTTTACGAGACTTGAATTTGGGTCCATTATTCTTATAGAATAAGACCACATTAAAACAACTATTAGTGGGTTAGTTAAAACAAATAACAATAGCTTTTTATACTTACATATTATTAATAAACAGATAGAATTTTTTAATGCAAGCAACTTTCGTTCAAAAACGAAGAAATAATCATTCTGTTTGGTTTCAGGCAGGAAAGTGCGGCGTACTTTCTGAGTTTTAAAGCTTTTATAATTTTAGTATTTTTAAGTTTCTTATTTTTATTATTCCCTAAAGATCTATTTAACATGGCAAATATTAGGTTTTTAAACATATTTATCATCATATGGTTTTTATAATTTTTCTTAATTCTTTTAACTTTTTTATTATTTTTATTTTTTAGGGAGTCTAAGTTTAATAAGCAACATCTAGCAAGCAAGAAACATGTATAAGTACTCATAATTTTAAGCAAACAAGGCATAAAATAGTTGTTTTTGATTTTTTTTTGATTTTAATGCGTAGTTTATGATAATACAAGAATTCAAAAATTATGAACACAAGGAATAAATTCCACATTTTCAAAATGGTCAAATTACAATTTATAGGTTTTGGGGTTTTTGGTTTTGATGCTCTCCTTTTAAAAACTGATTATGTTGAGTGAAAGGGACAGGAAGTGAGGCGTACTTGATATAAATACGACGTACTTTCTGAATTTTGCAGAAAAGATCGGCACAAATGCTATGTGCGGCACACTTTCTGAAGAAAATTTGGTCAGTTTGCCAGAAAACTATACGGCGAGTTTGAAAATTTTTGGTTTGTAAAATTATAATGACTAATTCCAGAATAAAATCAATCTCCGGCAACGGCGCCATAAACTTTCATGTGTTTCAAAAGCTTTAAATTTATAATACTAGAATTACTGGTTAATATATGGAAACACACGGGTAAAAGTATAACCCACGTATGTAGTATAATATTTTTAAGTAAGACCAGGTCGTTCCACGGGATTGGGTATTCTTAGAAAAAGTCGATAATATTACAAAAAAGGATTATCTTATAGACTGTCACGATCTAAAGATAATGGTTTGATTCAATGATATAAGGACATGTTTGGTTGAGGAACAAGAAACATTGTGGATAAACTTGAGTAGATGAATGATTCACGAATGTAATTATAATCTATTTAAGAATGTTTAGTTACTTAGAAAGATTATCTATTGTTCATAATAAAAAACCCTTTCGGCCTTTATCTTTTATTATGAAAATGCTTTAAGTGTGATTCGTGTTTGATAATGAGTAATATAAACTTGCTAAACCGAATTCGTTAGACATGCGGTTTAGCGTTAAACCCTTTTGTACTTAGGTTAATGCTCGTTTACTTAGCCAATCCTCACAAGGCTAAGGTCTAGTTGTCGCAGACAAACAACATGGAAATCAATCACTTAACCGGAGTCTTTCGACCTATATCCGAGATAAGTGGTGATCAAACGAAGATTAAAGAGTCCAAGTTCAAAAGCATCAAGCTTATATTATTCATATCAAAAGTTCATTCAAAAGTCAAGTTTGATCCATAATAATCATATAGCTCCTAACCAAACATGTTAATCTACTCAACAATCATAATAACAACACATATAACAATCATGATAAATCCAACATTCATATTATCAAAGGATAGAAACATGTTTTTACCAAATTCCAAGAGTAAAGGTTCCAAATCTTACAACTCCTTCCAAGAATAAAGTAACAATTGACTATAGTAACACTAGCAACTCTAACTTTCTGAGATTCAGCTATGCTTTACTTCCTTCTCTACCCGAAAAGTGATGAAGGTGATGGTTAACCTTCAAAAACCTCCTTAGAACTACTAAGATCACTTGGAATTGAGGAATTGATGATTGAGAGATGAAAATGGGATGCCTTGTTCTCTAAATTCGTGTCCTATTTATAGGGTTGAGGGTAGTAGCAGGTACAATGATTAGGCAACTCAAGAGTTGCATAATAATTATGCTCTTGATGATATTTCTGTAACTGATGCTGAAAGTGCGCCGCACTTAGGAAAAAGTGCGCCGTACTTGGTGTTTAATTAAATGGCATTTACTTCGTCTTGAAGTACGCCGCACAAAATAAATTGTGCGCCGCACTTTTGCCTCGTTCATTAACTCCTCCTTGGATTCTCTTCTAGATTCTTCTTGTAACGACCGTTAGTGCATTTAACTGGATTTCTTTGCATCGTTAGTCCTTTTCGTCACTTTTGGTCCTGAAACGATTATTACACAACAAACAACCAAACTTTGCAATATTTCATGCGTTAACATATATATTTAGTGTATTTTCAAGGGATATTTTATGTATATTTAGAGCGTTATCAGTCCTCCGAACCTATCGCCTACCAGCTGGAGCTACACAGTCAGCTGTATTATGTGGTGCAGAAATTCTCAGTGGAACTTCGCATAGATTGATCTCATTGCATTCACATAGCATTCGTATAGTGTTCACATAGCATTCTTATAAGTAAACATAATCACATAACATTGTCTAAAAGAATAAATGATTTTGCACAGTATTGAAAACAGTTGAAATAAGTTTTGAGTATCATTTTTCCCCAACGGAAAAGAGTTTAAAAATGGGGCTACGAGAACCCACCTTAAATAAAGATAAATAGTAGATGGGAGTATGGTAGTCAAACAATGGTGTACAACGGCTTCCCGACACGACCTAACAATTTGTTTGATTTAGAATTATGTTTGAAATGTGTATTTAAAATTGATGCATCGGAGTTTTGAAAATCGTTTTCGTATTACTTCTTTTAGTAGTAGTGGTTGTGTGATGGTTGGTGATTTAGACCCAGAGAAGACATGTCAAAGTATGCATATTAGATTTTATATACTTATACTATTTAAGAATAATAGACAAGTAAAGTAACAAGACTTAGATAATAGATATTAAAAAATATGTTCTGGTAATTTACCCGGTAAGCTCAAGTTACCAAGTTTAATTGTATTGATTATAAAAAATGACACATTTTTAATTACATAAAACAATTTAGAGAAGTTTTATAGTTTATAAAATTATAAAATATATTTTTTGTCTTTTAGTCGATTAATTAAAATAATAATATTTTATTATTTTGTCTTTTTGTCGAATTTCTAAGAAAGAAGTTTTAGTAAAATATTCTAAGTATAATAATTTTATAAAATTTCGGCATGACCCGTTCGTTTATGAAACGTTTTCCAAGGTCTTAGACCTTATTTTTCAAACACTTTTTCCAAATAATTCAAATTCCGACAAAATGCCAAAATTTACCTTTTCGACCAAATTTTTACCAAATGCGTTTCTAAACAACTATTTAAACTATTTTAGACTTCTATAGATATAAGTATACCAAAAATCCGTTTTACCCGTTCAAGTTGACTAATTTTCACTTATTAGGCCCAATATTAGTTTAAAATCTTTAGTTTTAGTATTTAGTCTATAATATGCCCAATAATAAATTTACTAGTTAGCCTAATAATGTAAATTCCAATAATATCAATAAATCAAAAATAACAAAGTCCAATAAGCAAAGTAGTAAGTCAACGAAATAAGCCGCGTAGTCAAATAAGCCATTAGTCGTGAGCTTATAGGCACTTATTAGGCTTTTCGACCCAATAACCACAACTAGTTATCTAACCACTTAAACGACATTTTTCCGACTAAAACGGGTATTACAAATAATTTGAAAATAAGCCGAACGAAAAGTCCCAAAAATGAGCCGAAGCTTATTGGGCTTCTAGTTGGGTCGTGGCCTTATTACGACCAAAACAACCTTTCTGAAAATAAGTCCGAAATCGAACATCGAGTTATAAAATATACAATTAAGTATTTCTAGTATTCAAATAAGCTAAACGATAAGTCGTAAAAATTAGCCAAACCACAAAAAGGAGTAAATAAGCTCATGGCTTATTTACCCCTTTTGGGCCGTGAGTTATTAAGCCCAAAAACCAAATATGTAACTTTTTAAATAAGCTAATGAGCAACATAGTACTTTTAGTTCTCGAAATAAGCTACCAAAATAAGTTATAAAAATATGATAAAAGAGGCAAATAATCAAAAATCATTTTTCCCTTATTCTTTTTTTTGCCGAGACTATATAGCACTTTTGTGCCTATTTATAAGCCGAATGAGCCAAATAAGCTATAAGTCCTTTATGTACAAAAAATATTATTCAACCAGCAAAACCAAAATATTAAAATGAGTTTTTCCTTATTTTCCTTCTTTTTGAACTCGAACCAAACGCACCCTTTATATTTATTTTAAAACTTTTAGCTTTTGATTTTAAGAAAATGCACCGTACAACCAACATATATGCCTCATTAGATATTCAAAAGTACAAGAATTTATGAAATAAAGTGACTTACAAAATAGGGTTTTGAAGACGAGATCGACACGAAACCGACAACCCAAACGTTGTTTTATGAACCCACGACTATTCGAATCAACCTAGAAACATTTAAGCTCTTATGTTATTGAATCAAAGTTGGAAAAATGATATGTTTATGTGTGTTTGATGGCGTTCGAAAAAAGCAAGAGAGGAAAAGAGAGAAAAGTTTTTAGTGTGTGTTTTGGAAATGAAGTGTGTGTGTTTTAAGATCAAAATAGGACATATAGATGCTTGCATGAGACATATAAGCTAAAAAAAGCCTCCTTGTTCCCTTGTGGTCCAAATTTCGTTCAAGGCATCCTAGGTGCGTTTTGTCACTTGTCGGGTTATCTAACGCTCGTATTTCGTGATTAAAACGTGACCCGAAAGTTCCTTGTATTTTTAACGAATGTAAAAGTGAGTTTACATAAATTTAGAGTATTCACACAATATGTTTTATAGTTAGTTTGGTTTAAATTAAGTATTGAACATTTACGGACGTGTCAGAACGCGTTGTTTGACATTCTAAGCCGTTTGCGGGACGACCTCCTGGAAAATGATCAAATAAGATTGTAAACCTCTAAAAAATAATAATATATGAAATAAAGGATTTATTGACTAAAGAAATTATTGATTGACTACTGTAAATACGATAACTGTTCTGACTGAGACAATAAAAGTCAAAAGAACTAAAGGACTAAATAGAACATTACGAGACTGGAAAATTGGCAAAGGTTACATAAGTGACCAATGCAAACGTGAGTGTTTAGGTAGTGATAGTTTAAAGTAAGAGACCCATTATAGTAGGAAATTATTGACTGACATCCGGTTACATCATAACTGTTTACGCATCGCAAAAATCAATTAGAAATCAAAATCTAAACAGTTTTATAGAAATTTTATTATGAAAGTGTGTAGTAATCGTATTTTGGGATATTATAACTTAGGGAAAATTCATCGGTTGTCACAATAGTAAACCTGCTAACTAATAAGATGAATTATCACATCTTGAATGTTAGGATCACGAAAGTGTCAGTCACTTCCATATATAATTGTAGTTAGCTCATTAAGTTAATTTTTGGAAACTTACTAGGCTAGTTAGCTAAAAGCCCATGGATAAACCCATGAAGGCCCAAGCCCACGATCCATTGTAAGTATATAAACACCTCTTCATACCTTGGAGAGGTGGGTGGTTGTTCATTTTTTCACACATAATACATTTTCTATCTTATGTTTACTTTCTCTCTCTAAGTGTTCATCCAACCCACTCTCTCTCTAAAACAACCTCTTTCTCTCTCTTCAAGTATGTTATTAGATTAGTCGACAATTAGTATCAAGAGTCATGGAGTGGTGTGTTTAGATATTGTGTTTGATAAAGTGTTCTTGTAGTTTTTTTATCTATTATCATTCAATTTTTGATTTTTTCTTTGTTTTTTAAGCTAGATGATCCAAACTAAAGGATCATCTACATTGGTAGCTTTGATCTAGTATCCTTGGATATAGGTGTGTGTGCTTAGATTCATAGAAAAATCTCTTATTTTATGTCATTTGGGTTCGTTAGATTTATAAAGGTCAAAATCTTGATTTTAATTTTTTTGGCTTAAAAACCTTAAAGTTTTCATTTTTCTTGTCCCTATAGGCTTAGTAACACTTTCGGTACAATTTTTTTTGAAAAAAATCATCAAAAACGTGTCTTTTTGAGTTTTGAAAAAGTGGTTTTCGTGAGTACCGATCTAGTGACTTTCTGTGACTACCGATCTAGTAACTTTCAGTGACTATCGATCTAGTAACCTTCAGTGAGTATCAATCTAGTTCTTTTCAGTGAAGTACCAATCTAGTAACCTTCAGTGACTACCGATCTAGTAACCTTCAGTGTGTACCGATCTAGTCTATTTCAGTAAGAACCGAACTAGTCACTTTCAGTGTGAACCGAACTAGTCACTTTCATTGTGAACCAAACTAATCACTTTCAGTGTGAACGAAACTAGTCATTTTCAGTGTATACCGATCTAGTCTATTTTGAGTAAGAAGCGAACTAGTCACTTTCAGTGTGAACCGAACTAGTCACTTTCAGTGTGAACCGAACTAATCACTTTCAATGTGAACCAAACTAGTCATTTTCAGTGTATACCGATCTAGTTCATTTTCAGTGAGTACCGATCTAATCATTTTCCTAAGACAACCGAACTAGTCATTTCTCAAAGACCACCGAACTAGTCAAGTTTAATAGAAATCGAATAACTCAAATTTCCAAATTATACGGTTTATTTCTTTGACTTGTAAAATCCCGTGAAACATTAATTTGTTTTCCCAGTTTTGTCAAGAATTGTAAAATCTTGTGTAGTTTCAAGAATTAAAACACTTAAAAGACAACTTAATCAAACACAATTTCTTTCTACTACCGTTCGATCCGACAATAATCTTTTAACATACAAAATTTTCAATGACGACTCTTGGTGACAAAGCAATTCTTTCGGGTGCCGACAATCATCCACCTATGTTGGAAAAAGATATGTATGATTCTTGGAAAAGCAGAATGGAGCTATACATGATGAATAGACAACATGAACGAATGATCCTTGAATCCGTTGAAAATGATCCACTCATCTGGCCTTCAATTGAGGAAAATTAAGTGACAAGACTAAAGAAATATTCTGAGTTATCTGCTATGGAAGCAATTCAAGCTAATTGTGATATCAAGGCAACAAATATCATTCTCCAAGGACTACCACCTGAGTTCTATGCATAGGTTAGCAATCATAAAGTCGCCAAGAAACTTTAGGAAAGAATTCAACTTCTCATGCAAAGAACCTCATTGACTAAACAAGAAAGTGAGTGTAAGCTCTATGATGAATTCGATAAGTTTGCTTATAAGAAGAGGGAAACACTACGTGATTTCTACTTGATATTTTCACTACTAGTCAATGACATGAACATCTACAATATGAAACTGGAACAATTTCAAGTGAACACCAAGCTTTTGAATACTCTTCCTCCTGAGTGGAGCAAATTTGTGACAGATGTCAAACTGGTTCGGGATATGCACACAACTAACATTGATCAGCTTTATGCTTACTTGGGACAACATAAATTTCATGCAAATGAGGTTCGTTTAATGCATGAACACAACTCAGATCCGCTTGCTTTGGTTGCAACCCATCAGATGACCTAGTCTCCTTATCCAACTCATCAGCACTTATACCAAAACTCTCAATTTCAACCATAAGTTTCACCATATCAGTCTCTATAGCATGGTTCACCTTATCATACTTAAAAATACTCAAATAATCAATCATCAACACCTCTTTTAATCACTTATCCATCCAATGATTATCAATCATCCGTTCATTACAACGTTTATTCTCCATCATCATCCATCCCTCAATTGGAATATACTCCCTTAGTTAACCAACAATCTAAATTTTCCCAACCAGACTCGAGTCTAATCGTTCCAGTATTCCAGAAAGGTGATGATCTCATTGATGCCATCAATCACATGATGTCTTTCTTGACTACTGTTGTCACCTCCCGCTACCCTACTACTAATAACCAGCTAAGGAATTCGTCAAACCCTTGGCAACAAGCCACCATTAATGATGGCAGAATTACTTTACAACCAGTTCAGGGGAGACAAATTTCTTTTGCTTCGGGTACAAGTAGAACCTACACTCCAAGAGTAAGTGGAAGCAATTATGGGAAACAAAGGATGGTTACTTGTTACAACTGCAAAGGGGAAGGCTATATGTCCAAACAGTGCACTAAACCTAAGAGAAAATGAGATAATTCATGGTTTAAGGAGAAAGTATTGTTGGTACAAGCTCAAGAAAATGGTTAAATTCTACATGAGGAGGAACTAGCATTTTTAGCAGATCTAAGAATTGCAGAAGGACAAGCCACACAGACTGTCATTACTCACAATGCTGCTTATCAAGCTGATGATTTGGATGCATATGACTCTAATTGTGATGAACTTAACACTGCCAAAGTTGCTCTCATGGCGAATTTATCTCATTATGGTTTAGATGCTCTCGCTGAGGTATACAATCATGATAATGTGAATAATAATATGATTAATCAAGCTGTGCAAGCGATGCCGTCTTCTGAACAATTAAATGTTGTAAACCATTCAGAGACTGAAATAACCAGTGATAGCAATATCATTCTTTATTCTCAGTATGTGATTGAATCACAACAGGCAGCTGTTCAGAATTCTAATTCTTCTGCACAACAAGATGCACTGATATTATCTGTGATTGAACAATTGAAAACTCAAGTTATTAATTGTACTAAGATAAATCTGGATAATAAAAGTGTCAATGATACTTTAACTTAAAAGACAAGTTAAAGTTTTTAAAGAAGGAAAAAATGTTGATTTAAAGAGTAAAGATAACGTTTCAGATTCAAGATCACAGTCTGTAGAGATTGATCGTCTTAAACAAACTGTTTCTGATCATTTAAAAGAAAAACAAATCTTTAACGCAAACAGTTACTCTTCTCAAAAATGATTTTAAGAAAGAAGAATCTAGAAATATGTTGGGAATTAAAAGTCTCTGTAATACTGTTAAATATTAATGCTACTAGTCAATGATAAAAGAGAAGTTTCAACTAGAGACATTAATGTTGATTGAAGACATTAATGATGATTGAAGACTTTATGGTTGAAGACTTTATGTTGATTAAAGGCATTAATGATGATTGAAGACTTTATGGTTGAAGACTTAATGTTGATTGAGGAGTTACAATTGATTATTGAATACTTAATTATGGTATTTAATATGGTTGACTAGAAATATATTGTAAAAGACTTAATACTGGTAGTATAACAGTTAAGTCTGGTAGTATTAGTTAATACTGGCGATTACTTTTATTTAAGTCTGGCAATTTAAAGTTAATAATGCTTTGGGGGCAAAACAATTAAGTCTGTTGTATAGTTTTATAGAAATAGTTTCAATTAGGTTTGCTTTAGGAGGAGAGATGAAGCAGTATCTCTGGAACGCGTGTAGTGGGTTCCGTAAGTACTACTCAAAGGAACACATAGATATTGTATTGAAAACATAGATCAGTTGATTGTTGCATTCATGAATCAAAATAGTAATAGTAATATCCAATTTGTAGTATTTTGTTCTGGTGATCATCTTGGTATAGATATTGTATTCCGCGTCCAATATTTGTATTCACCGGTTATTGTTCTCCTCATTAGTATCTGTTGGATTTATTCAATGGACTATAGAAGTCGTTTTAAGGCTCTGTTGAGCATCCTTTGTTAATAAGGGACAAACAACTTTGAGTATCAGAGCGTGTTGTCTTGATATCTAGGATCTACAAGGTATATATCTAATTTGTTTTTGGATGGATTTGGATCTCGGATAGATGATGAAATTATGGCTCGATTTGGGGATTATTCTGAAAGAAGTTGATTTTGCTTATTTGATGTTTGTAGTTGAGTTTTACAGAATGCGTGTTTTATCAGTACCCTTTTAGCAGGAGGTACACTTGACGTTGCTTACAATGGTGTGCTTGTGACGAAGGCTTGACGAATCTAGCAAAGGTGTGTGATCTATAAATTTAGAGGTAGCATAGGCTACATAGCTGGTATTAGAAAGTAGTAGGGTTGAAAGCCTAGGATAGAAAATGAGAAGGATAACACTTGGTGAAGGTGCTATGCACTAACACAACAAATGGTTATCAGTTCACCATGTCTAACCAACATAAGGACTGGCTAGTCCAAGAGCAAACGGCTCTTGGTAAAGACTTCTCAAATCCGTTCTATGGTTGGCAACTTGCAAATAAGTTGTATGGTCTTCAACTCACCATATCTGTCTAAGTGAAGAGTTGGCTAGCCCACAAGTTTATGGATTGTGGTAAAGGCTGTGGAAAAACCATAACTAGTCCATAAGATTATGGCTTATGGTAAAGACAAATTGCAAATCCATCATAGTTAGATCTCTCCAATGAGAGTCTAATAGTTAGCTTATTAGTTTATGTAATAGTTAGTTATCTAGATAGCATAGTCGACTGATTAAAGTCGAATAGTTTATAGTTTATTAGTATGAATAAAGAAAACCTTGTGATAACATTGATATTCTTATTTGTTATTCCGCTGTGCTTTATATCATTCAATGTTATTATATCCTAGATAGGCAAAATGATCTATGAAGCCTACAATTAGGTTTTAATAAAATATTGATAGGGAAATTGCTTTAGAAAAGAGGATCAAACAGCTAGATAATATTGTTTTTAAAAGAGATCAATCCGCACAAATTGTTCACATGTTGATGAAACCTCAGTTTTTCTATGATCATACCACAAAAAAAGCTCTAGGTTTTCAAAATCCTTTCTATCTGAAGAAAGCTCAGCAGTTGGAACCAAAGCTTTATGATGGTAATGTAATCAAGAATACGAGTGCAATTGTGATTCCTGACTCCGAAGAGACCCTAATACTTAGTGAAGAGAGTCGTTCAAAAATGCTTTTAAAAAACAAGATCCTATGATGTTAGAAAAGAAAGTTAATACTACACCAGTCGATTATGTTGTCCTTAATCAAAAAAAAAAAAAAAAAAAAAAAAAAAACTTTCTCATAGATTTTGAAAAAGATTTATTCCACAACTGAATTGTTGCTGAACAAGCCTTTTGGTCTTAGAATTCTGTGAATTCTCCAGAACCCACTCTTTCTAGTAGACCCACCAAAGTTGAGGTTCTAAAAGAACTTCCTAAAGTCAGCATGGTTAATACGAGTTTAAAGAAACTTAAACACCATCTTGCTGGTTTTGATGTGGTTGTCAAGAAGAACCCTGACAACAGCTATCTCTGAGGGCGAGTGGGGTGTTCGAAATAAAAATAAGATTGTTTAGGGATGAAATAATTTCCATTTGTAAAAGCTTTGAAGGACTTATTCAACACATTCAATCAATATTTAGTTGATGAACTTTCTGAAGTCCAAATGTCTTTCAGCAAAATGGATCAGGGTGGTGAATAAAATGTTTTGAGTCAAAAAAAACATTTGAAGTTAAAATGAATCAAGTTTTGAACGAAAACGAACGACTCTTGGAACAAGTCATTAACAAAGATATTGTGAACATAATTATGAATTCTTCTGTGGATAATGCTTCTGTGAATGTGCATGAATGTGAAAAGTGTCTCAAACTTGAGACTGAGCTTCTCAACAAAAAGGATTTCATTGAAAAAGAGATTTACGATAAACTGTTCAAAAGTTTTACCACTCTTGAAAAACATTGCATCTCTTTAGAAGTTGATACTCAACTTAATCAGGAAATTTTTCAAAGGGACAATTCTGTTTCAAATCAAAGTGCTCCAAGTTTTGATCAATTGTTTGAATTAAATGAATTGAAAGCTCAGTCCCAAGAGAAAGACACGGTCATAAAGAAGTTGAAAGAGAGAATTAAATCTCTAAGTGGAAAAATGAATGAGGATAAGATTAAAAAGGACTTAGAGGAGATTGAAACAATAAATATTGAATTGGATCATAGGGTGTCAAAGCTTATTGCTGAGAATGAGCATTTGAAACAGACCTATAAGCAACTTTATGACTCGATTAAACCAGCACGTATTCGATCAAAAGAACAATGTGATGATTTAATTAATCAAGTCAATCTAAAGTCTGTGGAAATCTCTGATTTAAATGCTAGTCTTCAGTAAAAAGTTTTGATAATTACAGCTCTCAAGGATGATTTAAGGAAACGTAAAGGAAAAGCTCTAGTTGATAATGCTGTTACGAAACACACTATTGATCCAGAGATGCTTAAGATTGATGTGGAACCAATAACCCCTAAATTGTTGAATAAAAAGACAGCTCACTCTACCTATATTAAGCACACTCATGAAGAAGCTACCGTTCTTAGGGATCTAGTTGAACAGGTTAAATCAAAATATCCACTAGATCATTCCTTAGAATCTGCCTATAGGTATGCTAAAATAATTCAGGAGCTGCTTACAAACATTAGTAAAACCTGCCCTAGTATCAACAATACTGATGAAAAATTAGTGGCTGTGACCCCAAAGAACAAGGACAAAAGAGTTAGATTCACTGAGCTCGTCACATCCTCAAGAAACACAATCATAAAAACAGCCTCTACATCAAACCTAGTTTCTAACAAACCTATGTTGTCTTCTACAGGAGTAAAACTGTCTACCATTGCTAGCGGATCACAGCCTTTAGGCAATACAAAGAAAGATAAGATTCAGCAAACACCAAGTAGTACTTAGAAGAATAAAGTAGAAGCCCACCCTAGGAAAGTTAAATCTAGTTTAAAAAATAAAGACTGTGTTGTTGCACCTAAAGGAACTGCTTATGTGCAACATTCCAAGCTTAATGCGAATTCTGAACTTAAATGTGTTAAGTGTAATGGTTGCATGCTTTCTGATAATCATGATATGTGTATTCTTGATTTTATCAATAATGTGAATGCTCGTGTAAAATCTAAATCTGTTATGAAAAGTTCAAAGAGAAAAGTTTGGAAACCAACAGGAAGGTGTTTACAAATATTGGATATATCTAGAGACCTGCTGGTCGGACCTTCTCTATAGTAGGAAATACATGCCCTTTAACTAGGATTACCATAACTACTGAAGTGCCCCTTAGGAAACCAACTGCTCTATAAAATGAACCACCTAAGCTTGTCGTAACATTGGTTTACTCAAGGAAAGCTAGGAAATCTAAAACTAGTATTCCTGTTAGCAAATCTAAAGTTCTTAAATTTGTATCTGCTAACAAAAAGGAACCCAGTCAATCTTGGGGATCCATAGTTTTCGATGTTCCATCTTCCTCTCTTGATGAATGCAGGTCGTCCAAATTGTTCTTTGGTATTTAGACTCCAGCTGCTCCAAGCATATGACCGGAGATCGCTCTTAGCTCACCAATTTCGTCAATAAATTTTTGGGTACTGTCAAATTTAAAAATGATCACGTGGCAAAGATATTGGGATATGGTGATTATCAGATTGGGAATGTTATGATATCAAGGGTTTACTACGTAGAAGGACTTGGACACAACTTATTCTTCGTTGGGTAATTCTGTGATTCGAACCTTGAAGTTGCTTTTCGTCAACACACCTGCTTCATTCGTTATCTAGAAGGTGTTGATCTATTAACTGTATCTCGAGGAAACAATCTGTATACTTTGTCTCTTGGAGATATGATGGCGTCCTCTCCTATATGTCTCTTGTCAAAGGCCTCAAAGACTAAGTCATGGCTATGGCACCGACGTCTGTCTCATCTGAACTTTGATGCAATCAACCATTTAGCTAGACATGGTTTTGTTCGAGGTCTTCCTAAGCTAAAGTTTGAAAAGGACCATCTGTGTTCTGCATGTGCAATGGGCAAAAGCAAGAAGAAACCCCACAAACCTAAATCTGAAGACACCAACCAAGAAAAACTCTATCTTTTGCACATGGATCTTTGTGGACTAATGCGTGTTACAAGTGTTAATGGAAAGAAGTACATCCTCGTCATTATTGATGATTACTCTCGATTTACATAGGTTAAGTGCTTAAGGTCAAAAGATGAAGCTCCATATTTCATAATCAAGTTTCTCAAGATGATCCAAGTGCGGCTTAAAGTGTCTGTCCGAAGAATCAGAACAGATAATGGACTGAATTTGTTAATCAAACTTTGCGTGAATATTATGAGAAGGTTGGCATCTCTCCTGAAACATATGTTGCTCGCTCTCCATAGCAAAATGGTGTCGTTGAAAGACGTAATCGTACGCTAATTGAAGCTGCCCGTACAATGTTAATATATGTAAAAGCTCCGTTATTCTTATGGGCAGAAGCAGTTGCTACCGCATGTTACACTCAATCGTTCCATCATACTTCTTTCTCACTGCAAAACACCATATGAGCTTTTACATGACCAACCTATAGACTTATCATTTTTCCATGTATTTGGTGCACTTTGCTATCCGATAAATGATAGTGAGAACTTGGGTAAGTTACAACCGAAAGCTGATATTGGTATTTTCATTGGCTATGCACCCATAAAGAAAGCATTTCGAATTTACCACCGACGTACCAGATGAATCATTGAAACAATTCATGTAGATTTTGATGAGCTGACTGCGATGGCTTCTAAACATAGCAGTTCAGAACCCGCATTTCATGAAATGACTCCTGCAACAATCAGTTTAGGACTCGTGCTAAACCCTCCTCCTTCAACACCGTTGGTACCACCTTTAAGAACTGATTGGGATTTTTTGTTTCAACCGCTGTTTGATAAATTACTCACTCCTTTACCTAGTGTTGATCACCCAGCCCCTGAAGTCATTGCTCTAATTGCTAAAGTAGTAGCTCTAGAACCCGCTGCATCAACTGGTTTACCTTCCTTAACAACTGTTGATCAAGATGCACCATCACCTAGTAACTCACAAACAACACCCAAAACTTAATCTCCTGTCATTTCTAACGATGTTGAAGAAGACAATCATGACTTAGATGTTGCACACATGAATAACGATCCATTCTTTGGTATTTCAATTCCCAAACACGATTATGAAGCATCTTTTTTGGATATTATTCCTACTATTATGCACACTGCTACTCCTAACTCAGAACACGTTACCAAATGGACCAAGGATCATCCTTTAGAAAACATCATCGGTAAACTCGAAAAACATGTTTCCATAAGACTCCAACTCCATGAACAAGCTTTATTTTGTTACTACGATGCCTTTCTCACATCATTTGAACCAAAGGACTATAAAGACGCATTAACTCAAGCATGTTGGATTGAAGCAATGCAAGAGGATCTACATGAATTTGAACGTCTTAAAGTCTAGGAACTCGTTACACATCCAGATAAAGTGATGGTCATTACTTTAAAATGGATTTATAAGGTAAAACTTGATGAAATGGGAGGAATTCTTAAGAACAAGGCTCGTTTGGTTGCTCGTGGTTACCGTCAAGAAGAGGAAATTGATTTTGAGGAATCCTTTGCTCTAGTGGCTAGACTTGATGCTATTTGAATTTTCCTCGCATATACTGCTCACATGAATATGATCGTCTATCAAATGGATGTTAAGACGACATTCTTGAACGGCATTTTGTGTGAAGAATTTTATGTCAGTCAACCGGACGGGTTTATGGATCAAGACAATCCGAATCATGTGTACAAGCTTAAGAAGGCTCTCTATGGGTTGAAACAAGCTCCACACGTGTGGTACAATCTATTGTCGAAGTTTCTACTCTCTCAGGAATTCTCTAAAGGAATCATGGATCCCACACTATTCATAAGAAGACAAGGCAAAGATATTCTTCTGGTACAAATCTATGTTGATGATATAATCTTTGCGTCTACTACACCTGAATTACGTGACCAATTTTCAAAAATAATGTGTTCAAATTTTAAGATGTCGATGATGGGCAAAATATCATTTTTTAAGACTATAGATTTCACAAAGTTCCAGAGGCATCTTTTTAAACCAGTCTAAATATGCTCTAGAATCTTTGAAGAAATATAGTATGGAATCTAGTGACCCCGTGGATACTCACATGGTAGAGAAATCCAAACTAGATGAAGATACATAAGGGAAAGCCGTAGATCCTACACACTATCATAGAATGATTGGCACCCTTATGTATCTTACAGCCAGTAGACCAGACCTAACATTTGTTGTATGCATGTGTGCCCGGTATCAGGCAAAGCCTACCGAAAAGCACCTCCATGCTGTAAAAAGGATCTTTAAATACCTACGAGGAACCATAAATTAGGGACTCTGGTATCCAAATGATTCTTCTATTGCTCAAACAACTTATGCAGACGCTAATCACGCGGGTTACCAAGATACTAGACGAAGTACTTCTGGATGTATGCAATTATTGGGAGACAGACTTGTTAGTTGGTCATCAAAAAGGTAGAAAAGTGCTGCGATATCCAGTACGAAATCTGAATATATTGCTATGTCTGGCTGTTGTGCTCAAATCCTTTGGATGAGATCACAGCTTACCGACTATGGCCTCAGATTCAATAAAATTCCAATGTACTGTGATAACAAAAGCGTTATTGCCTTATGCTGCAACAATGTTCAACATTCTCGATCAAAGCATATTGACATCAGATTCCACTTCTCCAAAGAGCAAGTAGAGAATGGAGTAGTAGAGCTTTACTTTGTCAACACGGAGTATCAACTAGCGGACATCTTCACTAAATCCCTATGCAGAGAAAGAATTGAATTTCTTATCAACAAGCTGGGAATGCGAAGTTTTACGCCTGAGACACTAAAACAGTTGGCAGATGAAGCTGAAGAATAGTGGTGGTACCTATTCAAATATCCTGTATAATATGTATATATATATATATATATATATATATATATATATATATATATATATATATATATATATATATATATATATATATATATTACACACCATAAAAACCAAAAAGATTTTTCATTTTTAGAAAATTTTTATAAAAACAAAATACAAAAATATAAAATTCATAAAACCAAAGAAAAAATTAAAAAATGAGAAAAATATAAAAAGAGGTAATAATGGCATGTCTTCTGAAAATCGATAACATTTACGGTCTTAGAAATGTCATTCAATAATGATACGAGGCTGTAAATGAAGTTCGAGCAGAAGTTCCAAATGTTTTCAAAACATGCCAAATGGCTTGCTATTATTTCAGGTAGCAACCAGGTCATCATCTTAAAGGCAAATTTTCCATCAAAAAGGAGACTTGACCTCTCAACGGGAATTTATTCTTGGGCATGGTCTACTTTATGACCATGCAAAGGCTTGTGTTTAATTTGCAACACAACCCGTGCTTCCTATATTTCCATAAGTGTACGTGTCAGTGCGCTTATGTGTGAAAATAAGAGAAATCTTATTTTGGTGTTTGTTTTTCAAAGATATACCATTGCTACATCAAAAAATGCTTTTTCAAAGACATTCAACTTCTCAAACAACGACTATAGCTCTTTAAATAGAAAACGGGTCATTGTTTGAGGGGGAGAAAATGTCAAATATCTTCTTCATAATAATAATAAGTTTCAATGGAAAAAGTTTTTAAACAATAACGGAATATCATTTGTTAAGGAAAGATAATTGAGCTTAGCTTTCATGTGCCTTATATGTTACGTGTTTATACCTTTAGGAAATGAATGTGCAAATATAAATTTCTAGGTATTTTAGTTAAAAACATTAGGGACTTAATGTACCATATTTTAAACTTTATGTGCCTTATAAAACTTATAATTGAAAAGTAAAAGGGTTATGAAACTTGAGGGGCCAAATGTGTTTAAATCAATTTTTTGTTAATAACCCCTCCCACCCTAAACCGTCCCTGTTATCCCCCACATACACACACTTAACAATATTTTTCCATCTTTCACACCCCAATTCGAATCGCCACATCGTTGCTCATCATTCTCAGCTATTTTCATCACTAAGGTACAATATAAAAAATGCTCTTCATCACCTAATCTACCTACATCTCAAATGAATTGGTCTTTCATCCTCTCTTGATCTAAAAATCCCTAAATTTTTGAAATAAGGTTCTTGAAAATCAAATTGGGTAAAACTCCAAATTAGTTTAGGGGTTTTGTAGCTTTAGGTGTGCTTAGCACTTGGTGTAATCATTTTTGTAAATGGTTAACATATGAATAAGATATGCCTGATTGCTTGCTCGAAAATTTGGGTTTTTGAGGTAATAATAAAATGTTGATGGGTTTTGTAATAGAATGCATGTTTATCAATTCTTGAATGAGTTTGAATGATAAAATCATACCCTTGTTTCTAGTTTATTGAATACATGTGCTAAATGTCTTTACTTGCTCGTTTCTTGTAACATCTTGATGAAACTGTGTCTAAATACTGTTATTGTTGAGCCTAAAAGTTATCCTTATGATAAGAGTGCTAAAATAACAAGTGTGAATGCAAAAAAATTGTGTTTGTGAAATTTTATAAATGAAGACCCGATCTAGTTATGCTCTTTGGGAACCGATCTAATCAAACCCTTTGGGAACCGAACTAGACAAATCCTTTGAGAACCTAACACAGTTAGCTCTAGTTGGGAAACCGATCTAAAAAAATCAAACCCTTTGGGAACTGAACTAGTCATTTTCCTTAAAGACCCGATCTAGTTTTCTCATTAAGGAGTCGATCTAGTAAATTTCCTTAAGACCCGAACTAGTCATTTTCCTTAAAGGACCCGATCTAGTTTTCTCATTAAGGAGCCGATCTAGTAAATTTCCTTGAGACCCGAACTAGTCGTTTTCCTTAAAGCACCTGATCTAATTTTCTCATTAAGGAGCCGATCCAGTCATTGTTCTTAAGGTCCAGATCTAGTTTTCTCATCAAGGACCCGATCTAGTAGATTTGTTTAAGGACCCGATCTAGCTGTTCTCATTAAGGAACTGGTCTAGTGAAATCTTTAAGGAATTGATCTAATAGATTTAGACCAAAAACACTTAAGATCAATATATAAATTTGAAGGCACATTAAAACTTAACTTAAAAGGGTAATTAAAATTGGTTAATCATCCTATCTAATTAAGTTAAAATAGGCTTAAATGCAAGGTATAATCAAGGTTAACTAAAATACGACTTAGGCTAGCTAAATTTTCTACTAGTTAGAAAGATTACGATTCCTAAATTATCAAAAAGGTTGCCTTAATCCCTTAAGCATATAAGTCTATCTAAGTTGCCATTCAGAGGAATAGATCTTATCAAGTGCTAAAAGTCTTAGAGGTCCTAATACTTAAGGAAAATTTTCACATCATGATAAAATATAAAGTGTTCACATAAAAGGTCTATATAGTTATATATAAACTTGGTTATATAAAAACTGTATTGATTCTTTCTTAAGCAGAACCATGGACATCACAAGAGCTGAACAAATTGCATTGGATGACGCTTTAGTTGCTCCTGCCAACCGACTCAAGATTGGCAAAAGTAATCTTCGACTAAGCTCAGACCTCAAGTCCAAAGAAGCAACTCTTCAAGTGGTGTATGATGTTTTGAAACTCACTCCCTTCTATAAGGCATTACAGATCACAACGGATGTTTTAGAAATATACATGTAAGAGTTTTGGGCCACTGCTAAAGTTCATCACCACTCGATTCGCTTCAAAATGAACAATAAGAAACATATTGTGAATCTTGAGTACTTCAGACAAATGCTTCAAATATGCCCTAATCTCCCTGATCAGCAATTCGAAGAACTACCCTTTGAAGAGGAAATTCTCATGTTTCTCAGAGATCTTGGTCACAGTGGAGAGATAAAGGTGATCACCGATGTCAATGTCAACAAGCTGCATCAAGCTTGGAGATCATTTGATGCGGTTATCAGCAAGTGTCTGAGTGGTAAAAGTACAGGATATGATAGTCTTCGACTATCTCAAGCTCAAATCCTTTGGGGAATGTACCATAAGAAGAACGTAGACTATGCTTACCTTCTGTGGGAGGACTTTGTTTATCAAATAAAGAACAAGGATGTCAAGAGGAGTAATGAGATGTACTACCCTCACTTCACCAAGGTCATCGTCAACTTCTTCATGACTAAGGATTCATCAATTACAAGAAGAAATAGGGTAAATTGGCACTTTGCCAGGGATGACCCAATGCTCACCACGATAAAGGTTGTCTCTAGGCATAAGGACACACAGCTATATGGTGCCATTTTACCTGATGAATTGACAAATGAAGCCATCAAAGATTCTGAATCCTACAAAGAGTACTATGCCATTGCTTCAGGAGCTGAACCTCCTAAAACAAAAGCAAGTGTCAAGAAGAAGCAAACTGGATCTGACAAGACAAAGACTCCTCCAACTGCTAAACGCAAAAGACTCAAGACTTTAGCAAAGGCGGCTAAACCTGCCAAGAAGAAGCAACCTATAAAGACGTCTAAAGCTAAAGGGCTAACAGTGCTATCTGAGGTTGCTTTAACAGAAGCTGAACAAATGGAGCTGGCCACAAAGAGAAGCCTGATACAAACTCATAGCTCTCACGCCAGCGGTTCAGGTATAGATGAAGGAACTGGTGATAAACCAGGGGTTCTCGATGTACCGACATATGCATCTGATGATAAGCAAATCTCTTGGAAGTCTAGTGACGAGGAATATGATGATGAAGTAGCAATGAGTGGTGATGATGATGACGATGCTGATAATTAAGATGATGATGATAACGATGATGATGATCAAAATGATGACAATGATGATGATGATGATAATGATGGACAAGATCATGAAGGTCAAGATGATGATAATAAGCAGACCGATTCAGACAACGATGGTGATGACTTTGTTCATCCTAAGTTTTCTACTCATGATAAAGAAGATAATGAAGAAGAGGGTTCAGATCTAAAGGTTCAAACACCTTCTCATTATGAATCCACTGATGATGAAGAAAGTGATGAAATTACTCATGGTGCGAATGGTGAGGGAGAAGAACTGGATGAAGAAGAGACAAATAAAGAGGACGAAGCAAATGAATTATACAAGGACATAAACGTTAATCTGGAGGGAAAAGATACTGAAATGAAAAATGCTGCATGCACTATCATTCAAACTACTCAAGTAATAAAAGACACTCATGTGATCATAACTCCATTCAATCCTGAAGGTCAACAACAGAGCTCTTCTATGTCATCTAGCTTCATTTCTAACATGCTCAACCCTAGTCCAGATACAGGTATTGACTCTATATTTAATCTTAACACTAAGTCAACTTCACTGGTAGATGTTTCGGTTACTAATATTGTTGAGCTACCTTTTTTGTCTGTAACAATTCTTCCTCTACCACCCACTCCTCTCATCACACATCTGCAACACACACCAGTTCCTACACCAGCAACTGTTCCAAGCTCTTCCCTACAAGATCTTCCTAACTTTGGTTCCTTATTCGGGTTTGACCATAGACTAAAAACTTTGGAAACTGACTTCTCAAAATTCAAGCAAACAAACCAATTTGCTGCAATAGTTTCTTTAATTCCTGATATTTTTGATGCGTACCTTGCCAACAAGATGCATAAAGCCGTCAAAACAGCTGTTCAGTTACAGTCCAACAGACTCAGAGATGAAGCTCAAGCTGAAAATGAAGACTTCATCAATAAACTCGATGACAACATTAAGAAAATAATCAAGGATCAAGTCAAAGAACAAGTTAAAGCACAAGTCTTTAAGATTTTGCCAAAATTTGAGAAGACTGTAAATGAACAACTCGAAGCAGAGGTTCTGACTCATTCATCTAATGAATCTAAGACATCCCATGTTGTAGCTGCCAACCTTTCTAAACTTGAGCTGAAGAAGAATCTCATAGATAAGATGGAAAGTAATAAGTCAATCCACAAATTTGATGAACAGAAGAATCTCTACAAAGCATTGGTTGACTCCTACAAAAGTGACAAACTCATACTTGACACATATGGAGATACTGTCTTGTTTAAAAGACGTCCAGATGATGAGGATAAAGACGATGAACCCTTCGCTGGATCAAACCGGGGGTCCAAGAGAAGAAGAGCTGGAAAAGAACAAGAGTCAACCAGTGCACCAAAGGAAAAGACCTCCAAGATAATTGGCAAGTCTACTGAAGGGTCTAAATCTCACCACAAGTCTGCTCAAGCAGAGGAGCCAATGTACACTGCCGAAGATTTGGAAGAACCCACACTTCAAGAGTTTGTAATAGGAGATACTAAAGATAAACCAGATGAAGAGACCTCTCAGCTTCCTGATTGGTTTCAAAAACTGGCAAAACCTCCTACTCCCGATCGTGATTGGAACAAGACTTTGCCTACTGATCATGGACCTGTTCAACCTTGGCTAAGCACTTTGCCTCAGAAAGAAGATACCCGTGAGTCATTTAATGAGCTACTGGACACTCCTCTAGACTTCTCAACATTCGTAGTGAATAGGCTTAAAGTTGATACTCTGACTCCATAATTATTAGCTAGTCCAACATCCAAACTGATGAAAGGATCATGCAAGAGTCTAGTGGAGCTAGAATATTTCTTTGAAGAAGTCTACAAGGTAACCGCTGATCAATTAGAATGGAACAACCCTGAAGGTCAGCAATATCCACATGATCTGCGCAAGCCATTACCATTGATACCTAATTCTCGAGGTCGTTAAGTCATTCCTTTTGATCACTTCATCAACAACGACCTTGCTTATACCGTTTGCTTAGTTCATCAACAACGACCTTGCGTATCTATGTGGTGGTGTCTCAAGCCAAACCTATGCAACTTCCATTACGAAGACCAAGGCTGCAGATTATGGTCATATCAAATGGATTGAAGAGTTGGTCCCTAACACAATGTGGAGTCAAATAACTATCAACTACGACAAATATGCTCTCTATGGAATCTCACATTGGGGGTGCAAACGTCAACAATTCTATGGATTTGCTGCTAACAGGGAATCTGCTCATGATGTCTACTACATATGTCAAATCATTGTTGTCATAAAGCTTTAGATTGTCGAATGGCATGGTTACAAACATTTGGATTGGATCACCTTTCTATAGAAGACACACACACACACACATATACATTCAAGGAAGGCGAATTCAAAAGGCTTTGCCTTCAAGAGATCGAAGACATGCTGATCCTTCTTGTTCAAGGCAAGCTGACAAATCTTAATGTTGAAGAACGTCTAGCTTTTTGCGTCTCTTTGCGAATGTTTACAAGAAGTATTATCATCCAAAGGCGTGTTGAAGATCTTTAATTAGGTGTCAAGAGTTACCAAAAGAAGCTCAACATCATAAAGCCAGATATGTAGGCGAGGGGGGAGGGGGGGGGGGAGGAGGCGGGGGGGTGATCTTAAATGAACGGATGCCTATACATCATACTCCAATCCCAGAGGTTTCATCTATCAGAACAAAGACAAGAAGAACAAATTGATGTGTATTGATGAACTCCACAAGTTTAGTGACTGTACTCTCGATGATGTTCAGACTGCTCTTAATGATCGTCTAAAAGGGATTAGGATGTAATATCTACCATAGACAATATGGAGATAGAGTGACAGGGAATGAGCAGCAACTATGATTCAGGCGATTGACAAACAGCTCAAGTCGAGGAGGATAATGAGGAGTTTAGAAAGATTTGTTGGTGGATTAGACGTACGGAGGGTATACTTTAGCTGCTGCAAAGGACCATATATTTTATCACATGAATGTCCTCATCCATAACAGGTCATTCCTCATGAATAATAGAAACTTGTGAATTTTTATATATGTAGTGTAGACATTACTAGCGAGCGATTGCATAACAATAAAAAGTCAAGAGTGCTCGAGTACCACCTACACTTCAATCCTCACAAAACACACCAGCAACTCATCATTAGATATACACAACGGCGTCATCATACATACATCACATATCTTCACATCTCTATTTCTCACTTCAGCAGTCTTAGTGAGCTTCATAATACCCTCACATCAAACAAACACGCGCGAGATTAAAAAGAGTAGGGGATCTTCACAACTTCACATACATATTACATTCATCTCTTTAAGATAACAACTAGACGATGACCTATCTAGATTGATGCTCAGTAGACAATACAACACTTATAGTCCCGTCGAAATCCCGTTCATAGACACAATATGAAATTATCCTCACACACAGGAGGCTAATGAATCGAGGATTGTATCAGATACATAACTGCAGATAAAGATAGTTAAGTGAAGACCAATCCCTAGAATTCTTCAATACTCATCTCAATTCTACGCGTCTACTGACTAGAGACACGCCATTGAAATAATCTAAACATGTCATTATACGCTCAGACTGAAATATACATCCAAACAAATAGTATTAGTCTCAATCACACACTGTCGATGACATGACACTCTAAAGTGAAAAGCAAGAGCTGTTCTCACAAGTGGATCATATGAGTACACACGAATACGGCAGGGGCGACGAGTGAGGGTGAGGGGGGGGAGATACTCTTTTATGACTATTAGTATTTGTATATCAAACACTTTGATTGAACTTTTCAATGATTTTGGTTTTTGATTATGATGGAATACCCAAAATACTGACCATGTACTTAAATTTATGGAGTTATAAGGTGGTTAGGCATAGGTATTCAAATCTTATGATCCAGCCAGAACCGGAGGGATCTACCCAGGGATATCCACTAGTTAGTGTAGAAGTCTTTAGGTATGATACAAAAGGAGAAAAAATGAGAATCATAAATAATGCCGACTGAGATGGAGCTAACACTGGAATAAACCCAACAAGGTGTTAGTCATGAAGTCTCGGTAAGCATTGAAGGGGTTGAAGAATGAAAAAGAAATGTAAGGATAAAGGGTGAAAAGAAAGAAGCCCTCCATACACTTAGGCAGAAACCGGGTCAATACATAAACTGTCAGAAACACTAAGTTGTTGTCTGACATTGAAGACAGTCATGGACCCAGTGACGCTATGCACAACCCTCCCTAGCCACTCAAGGTCTCTCAACAGACTCTTGTTTCATTTCTCATAGAGATTACATGCATTTCTATCAACTTTCTCACTCCGAGTTAGTTGATATTGAAAAGGTGGCAGTCTGCTCTAGCCTCCGATCACTAAAAACAAAGTGCACTATTAAGTCTAGAGCCAAAAGAGATCATCCATAAATCTCATTAGGACACTTGTCAAATTATGCTTGCTTAGTCACACAATGTGAATAACAAGATATACATTAAGAGTCCTACGCATTATCCTTGTGATTTTGCCAGAACATCCGAGTGATATAATTCACAATGAAGATGGAAATCCTGCTTGAGCCAACATCAAACAAGCTCATGGTAGGTGACTTGTGCGATTCTATATGAATCAAACTTGTGACAACTGGAAAGAAACGATGGTGCGATTCTATAAGAATCAAACTTGTTCTAGGTTATGAATTGACGATTGATGATGAATTTTGAAATGATTAACACTCTCGATGTGTCACAAAACCACTTTAGCAAGTGACACGTCGATTGATTTTTCCAATCCAATTTTTATACTTTAAATTGTGTGGAGGATATGTAACGTCGATGGGTTTGGCGACGGGGGACTTAGAATCATGAGATGTGTCTGCTATTGAGAGTGTACGAGTAGAATGATGGGAGAGGCATTCTGAGTTTTATGAATCTGATACAAAGCATGGTAGAAAACTCAATCTTCACTAAATCAATGTAAGGATATCATCTTAAATTGAATCCCACCTGTTAAATATGCAAAATCAGACGACCTCACTAAGGATTTTAAAGGAACTCCAAAAGCGAACGCGCGTGACGCTGTAGTAGGCAATTATCACACCAAATGCGCTCTAATGATTTTCGATAATTATTTTAGGTCCAGTTAAATCGTTACCCTCCACATTTTATTGCAGAGAATCTGCTAGATGCTACAAAATGAACTGCGCCAGTATAACCACTAAAAAAGGTAAAGGTACCTGAACTTCCTGCTGCTCCAATAATCATAAACATATGCTTTATACCCGACCGACAACTATAAAGACATCATGAAAGCTCAAGTACATGTTTTCAAGACTTCTGCTACTCTCAGATACCGTACTCTTTCCTTGATGTGAACGAAAGTATTAACAGTCAAAAAATTTCAAAGAAGTTTTTCCGCACTCAGATACCGAACGCTTTCAACGAAGTGACAAAGTGTTAAAGTTAAAGAATTTCAAGAAAGATGCAACATTAAAGCTTTTCAAGTTAACAAATCAAGAAAGGTATGAGCATGTCGGTCCAGAAGTCACAAGTTTACAAGATGGCAAAGTTTACAAGATGGCGAAATGAGATTACGCTTGGTTGATGATCTCAAGGTGTTCAAGATCACGTTCCCACATTCAAGTCAAGATAAAGGAACAAGCTCAAGCCTAAAGTCAATGATCACTACATCAAATCACAAGTTAATGATCGAAGTTAAAGACCACGAGCTCAAGACTAAAGATAAAGCATAGTATGCTAGGCTTAAGATTTTGTAAAATGAAGTGACCTCCCTTAGGGGGAGATTGCTAGAAACACAAAAGTATCGGTCACTTCCAATATTAACTAGTCAAAGCCCGTAGTTAGTTAATGTTTAGTTTATAATCTAATAGGGCCAAAGGCCCATGGAAAGCCCACAAGGCAATCCATGGCTGGCCACAATGTAGTATAAATACACCTCTCCATGCCTTGGAGAGGTGGTTGGTTGGTTGTATTCTCATTTTCACTAAATGCATTTCATGTTCTTTACTTTCTCTCACTAGAAAATACATCCTTCCTTCCACTTTCTCTCTCTAATTCTTAGTTCATACATCAAAGATTACTTGTATTCTACATGAAATTTTCTATCTCCGGTTAGGTCAAGAAATTGCACAATGCAATGGAAAATATGTAGCTCGTGTATTTTGCTACTTTCGCGATTATGTATTATGTCCGAAGATGAAGTGTTAAAGGAAAAATTAATCGGATGAATTATGATTATGAAGACGGTGAAATTGCACCGAGATTTATGTTAAAATAATAAAAAAATGGAAAAATAGAGAATCCATAAAAAAAGAGAAGGATGATTGATAGTTGGTTCGCTAAACTTAAACCGATGAAATACTTGGAAGGATCGATTATTCGTTGATATGTGAATAGAAATCAACGATATACAGTTTTGTATAAAGTGGCCGATATCACCACTTTTGTAACAGTATGTAAATTTGGGATGATTGGGAAGTTTATCGTTATGGGAACGCCAACTTAGGTTGTATTTGTCATCTCTATGATAGAGGGGTTGGTATATATTTTGAGTCTTTATCATGGAACGATCGGTAAAAGTTACTATCAACTACCTTATTTGTTCAAGCTTAATCTATTCGTTTTGTGAATTTTACTTAGCAATAATTTACTACTCTTTCCTAGCAATTAATCTTAGGTTTTACTTGAACGAGGTTGAGATCGAGTCATGCATGTCTGTTCCGTCATTACGGCCAAGTATGCGTGACTCAGCCACCTTGTTGATTTATTACTTTTGGTGAAAACTAGAAGATCCCTACCCTATATCATTCTTCATCCTAACCCTTGGTTAAACTCGAATAAGGATGTCATCGAACACACATGTCCATTCCGTCGTTACGGCCGTGTATGTGTGATTCAGCTACCTTGTTGGTGTGGTACTATCGGTGAAAGATTGTTAGAATGATCACCCCTTAGCCTTATAATATAAACCCAATTTACCTTTTGACTTCGCTATCTCTACTCACATATATCAGAACCATCATATGTAGATGCAATTAGGCGAATAATGCACACTATATCCTTCAGACCTTATACTCTCACAGGTAGACACTGCTCAAGACTAACATCACAGCTCTCAGAGAAATGAGCGAACCAATAAAATGATAACACCCTAGATTAGTTGAGTGACTCTGATCGTGTTTTCATTTTAGCAAATTGTGTATGTTCATCAAAAGACCCGAAACTACATTCCATTCATATCAAATGAATTTAATCAACCCTTACAAAACACAATTGCAAGTCTGGAAAAACGATACTTTCATGAGGGTAGGGCTTCATATTATGTGAGAGAGGCGTTTGGTCTTGTATAGGTTATAAAAACAAAGAAGTGCTTAAACAAAAAAAAGCGACACTCATTAGATTAGCCTAACTTTACAACTTGAGCAACGCGACATCTTCAGCCAGCGTTAGAGACACACTAGCATTTCACAAGATATAACTATAGAAACACATTCAACTGATTTAGAGCAGGTGTCTTTAGACACTTACAAGAGTAGAGCGCGCAGTCATACACACGTGGGAAGATAATTTGATGACAATCAAATAACGTCACATTTATATATACCAATATTTATCCCGAAATAAAGTTACCTCCTTTTATTATAATTACTACAAGATTTTGTGTTATTTGCAGTAATAAAGGAGTGATTGTGAAGACTGCTAACGGGGCGCAATTCAGGAGCTAAAACCGAGGATATTCGAAAATTTGCATAATTTTTGCACTATGTTGTATCCAAAAAAGAGATACCGTATCACGCCAACTCTTCACAAGAAAATGCGTATTACCACTTCCCAATACGGCGTATCCATGTTTACCTATAAGCCGTATCCAGCTGGATAACTATTCAGAGATTTGGTGAATAAATATATTTTAGGAAGATATATCAGATTGATTATAAACTGTGCGTGCACTCCAAGGGAAACACCCAGATACGCCGTATTGGCCTAGCCCAATACGACGTATCCAGACTTTTCCAGACACTATAAATAGAAGACTCAAAAACGAGTTTTCAGTGTGCAAAATCATATTCTTTATACCATACACATAAAAGACAATTTTTGATGTGTCGTTGTGTGGTGTTTATTTATGATAGTTCAAGTTTTATATTTATAATTTAGCCAATAAACCAAAAACAAAAACACATTTAAAAATTCTCGAGGTCGTTAAGTCATTCCTTTTGATCACTTCATCAACAACGACCTTGCGTATCTAAGTGGTGGTGTCTTAAGCCGAACATATATAACTTCAGTGGCGAAGACCAAGGCTGCAGATTATAGGCACATCAAATGGATTGAAGATTTGGTCCCTAACAGAATATGGAGTCAAGTGTCGGTTTGTAACACCCTGATTTTTGACATATAGCAGCGAAAGCCAATCTGGGGTATTACTTCATGGATCAACAGACATAATCATAGAAAACGACTCAAAAGATACATTTTGGAAAATTTAGTTACCATTCAATATCATATCATAGTTTTACAAAGGAGGTCCCAAAATCTAGAAACATAAAGTTTGAATGATAACAGTTTAGCCATCTTCAAGTCAGTACCACTCCGGGCCATAGGTTGCTCATTTACCTGAGATAAACATAATAAAAGGGTCAACACAAAGGTTGAGTGAAATTCATAGGTTTTCAGTTATAATAGTTGAGTACAAGTTCAATAGTGGGTTACGTTGTTATACACCCATAAGTGTAATAATTGCAATGAGTACAATTATTATGGAAAACAGTATTATCATGGAAAACAATATTAGTGCCCTAAACTCATGAATCACATATTTAAACTTAATAGAACCGGGAGCCTCTATTCGAAGACATACTGGGAGCTACTACCCAAAGAGATATTGGGAGCTACTAACCAAAGAGATAATGGGAGCTATTACCCAAAGAGATACTGGGAGCTATTACCCAAAGAGAGACTGGGATATCTTATGGGAAAATGGAGGTAACTTAGGCAATAATATATCAGGATAGCATATAGTTGGAAAAACACTTGTATTCATAGTTTATAGCATGAATCCCCCACGGGATTTAGAAAACCTATAAAGATGGGACTATTCACAGTGATGGAACCATATCATATATCAAAATCACTTGTGTTTAATTTGTATAAAACAAGCATGTATCCCCCTCGCGGGTTTGTAAAACATGTAAACAAGTAAAGGCGAGGCTATGAACTTCACAATATCAATTTTAAGTACTTGTGTATATTAAAAACAATTGAGCATGTATCCCCCTCGTAGGTTTATAAAATATTCAAAAGATTGAAATGCGAGGCTATGAACTCACCTTAACAGTACATGGAAATCTGATTGATGGCAAAAGTATATCAAGTGAAAGTAACGGCTTTGTCACGTAACCTAAAGTAATATGTCAAGTCTTAGTGTGATAGTTTATGTTTCAAAACTTTACAAAGTTTAACGTATATCTTTGATTTATTAAATTATGGAAATATTATATCACTGTTCGGGCTATCATAATCCAGAGGCCATGTAGTATCGTTTGAGGAGCCAGGGCACTTTAAATCGTAAACCCAGCAAACTCGTCAAAACGAAAACTCAAATGAAACCCTTCATATGAAATTCCCGAGTAACGTGATACGATAAGATTTTAAGTTTCTTCAAAAGTTAGTCGATGAAAAATTACGTTAAATATATAATGTAATAATGCGCCGATTTATGATTAATAACGATAAATATGTCGGGTTCTAATAAAATTGAGTTTTATAATATTAATATATACTTTTATAATTTATATAAAAATATTATATTTTATATTTTTAAGTTTGCAAAATTGGAAATATATACCCTTGGTTTATAAACTTTTACAACTTTAGTCCTTTATATATAAAGTATATATAATTTAAACCTTTAACTTTGAAACTTGGAAAAATAGGCCCTTATAGTTATAACTTTAGAAAAATGACATTTTCAGCCCATTTAGTTATAAATTTCAGAAAGTTATGATATATACCCCTATGCATGGAAATATTTAGAAAACAAGTCCAAAAACCAATGCCAGCTTATTTTAGGATTCCAAATAATATGTGCAGGTTATAGCTTATTAGAATAAGATAAAATAGAAGTTCTAACGTAACAAAAGTTTATAAAAAGGATTCGTTAGCTAGAAAATCAAAACGGGTCATTTTTAGGGTTTTAATAAAAAACACATGGGTTTGAGGATTCAAAGCTTCAAACAAGAGTTCATATATGATCTTAAGAGTATTATGAACATTCTAATACAGATTATAAGCTTATTGAACAAGTAGAATGGCTTACGACTTGAAAAATGGGTCGAAATAGGTTTTTATGACTCGTACGCCTAGAGAACGACTTCAAAGCTTCTGTCTTTCCTCTTCTTTGCTTCAATTATGATCTTGGAGCTCCTCTTGATCTTCCTTGATCTGATTAGAGCTCCATTTGAGAGTGTATTGAAGATTTGAGGTGTGTTTAAAAGGGATGAAAGGTGCGGTTATTTATAGGGTAAAAATACCCTTGGTGCCTAAGTTTCTTGGTGTGGTGGCCAAGTTTCTTAGAGTGGGGTGCAAGGGTGATGACTAAGGAGTGCTTAGGATGAGTCTTGAGGTCTAGGAAGTAGTTATGATGAGGTGTGTGGTGTTGGTTTAGCCGCGACAAAGAAAAAGGGACAAGGAGGTGACAAGACTAACTTGGTGGCCAAGGGAGGTGAATAAGGTGCTTGTGAGCTGCTTGGTGACATAAGGGTGAGGTCATGGAGGTGCTTGAGTAGTAGCTTGGGATTAAAATGGGTAAAAATTAAGAAAAAGGGCGGCGAGTTCGATTCTATTTAGGGTTAGGGTTTCTAGTTTTTAAAACATGTTCATGAAATGAAATAGAGAGAAAATAACATTTAAATGTCATGCATAGGGAGCTTGTACCTTGTGTTAAAGTGGTTGTACAAATTCCTTAAGAAAAATGAAGGGAAATGGCTTATTTTGAATTCGTACTTCATTGATTTGTACATTGTGCATTTAAAGACTTGTATATTATTTTTGGAGGGAAGAGTTATTCAAATGTGATGCTATGATACTTGTACATATGCCTTGTAAGCTTGTACATTTATTTTGAATGTATACATTACATATAATTAGAGTTTTGACATAAACATTAACGGATACAGTTCATTTGATAATATCGTTGTAAAAACTATGTTAAATAGATAGCGTACATGATAAAAAGGATAATAGATTATTGACTTGATATATTAGGACGTTTACTTGTTGTAAACATAGATGGAATAGGCATAGGTAGTTGCGTGAGCTCATTTACTTTAGAAATGTAAACTAGGTTACATAATGGAATGAAATAAAAACGAAACATATTCCCATAAAAATGGTTGTACTTAATATAGTAAGTGGATATTACATTCATGAAAATACTAGAAAATTACGGGTTGTTATAGTCCCCTAACCTTACAGAAATCTCGTCCCAAGATTTAGTTGAGTGATGGAGTGATGGTTTGGAAATAGAAGTCCTTAGTTTTTGCAGTCCCTGGTCAGATGACCCACTTTGTTGCAAGTCTGACACTTGACAGTGCAAACTCATGTGTAATGCTGGGTGCATCTTGTACACAAAGGAAGGTTTCCATGGTACCTTTTGTTTTTAGTATACCTATTGTTCTCAGTTGGGGTGGCAGCATAAGTTCTGATAGTTTCTTGCCTTCTATTCTGCTATTGGTGGTAATCATTATTACGGTTGTGATTGTTGTGGTTATTTTGATAGTTGTCGTTGTTGTGATTATTGGAGTGGTTATTGTTGTTGCGATCATTGGGGTAGTTGTTGTTGTCGGTGGTGTTTCTTCTATCCTCAAACTTTCGTTTGTGATCAATGGTTTCTTGCGTAGAATTGTGTTTTATTACCTGCTACATCAACATCTGGGTTATGGTAATGGCTTCCTCCAGAGTTTGAGGTTTTGAAGCAGTAACATTTCCTTTAATACTTCTGGGTAATCCCCCGATAAAGACTTCCATAAGCTTCTCAGTGTTTGGTACCATGTTTGGGCATAAGACTGCTAATATATGGAATCTTCTAACGTAAGTTTTGAGATCATTTGCTTTCATAACCAAGTTGTAAAATTCGTCTTCCATTTTCTTGACTTCAGTTTAAGGGCAATATTTATTGGTCAAGAGCCTTTTAAATTCAGTCCAGGTGATCCTGTTGGCTTGTTCTATCCCAATAGGTTGGGTGTATGCATTCCACCAGGATAAGGCGTCATCGGTTAGAGTACCAGTAGCAAATGTCACTCTGTCTTCCTCGACACACTTGCTACGAGAAAATACCGATTCAGTACGTTCAAACCAGTGGATGAGGCCAACAGCTCCTTTCGTACCATTGAAATAGGAAGGTTGACAACTCATAAACCATTTGTAGTTACTTATTACATTCCTATTGGTATTTGCCATGGTAGCAGCTTGTGCTTCCAGAGCTGCAGCAATACCATCAGCAATCAGTTGCCAGATGGCAGCCTGAGTCATAGTTGGCGTTTCAGATGTTGATGTTCTCTTAAGAGGCATCTATTAATATATACAAGACAACATAGAATAAGAACCTATAAAATGATATAGTCATATCACAAGTTAAGGTATGAAAATTCTCATTATAATACAAAGACTTGTAATCATTCTTTGATATTACATTGCAGGATATAACGGAAAATTTTGGAATTTAAGACTTCCAAAGATAGATACAGAGATAATGAAGTGAGTGTCCAATAGAAGGCTTAGTGTTTCTAGGTATAAAGGTTTGATAAAATTGGATGGTAAGAGAATCATAGTAATCCTGGATAAAGATATAAGTCATCATACTACAGGATATAGGACAGACAGATTTGACATACACAATTGGTATTATGAAACAACGAGGTATAACGAAATCACCACCGTGTAAATAACTTGTCTATATAATTTACATAGAAAAATTTGACAAGTGTCATTATTCATACATCTAGTGGTTGGATTCTAGAAAGCTGTCAACGACACAGATCTAATCTGGTAGTTCTCCCTTGTTGTTTTTTTAGTTCTTAGATCTTGTTTAAAAGACTCTTGAACCTGGATATCCTCAATGATTATTTCCAGAGATGAACATTATAACAAGTATCTGACACATCAGGTTCCTCGGGGACTGGTTCACTTCCCAGTGGTCGCAGTATGATCCATAATGAGTTATCTAACTCTGCAAAGATAGACTCATCAAAAGGATAGTCTGGTGATGGTGTAGTTGACCTAACCGGTGATGAAGATGGAGATACTGGAATGGGTGATTCAACAGGAGTCTCAGTGTCTTTAGGTTGTGAAATATCCTCGGGGGGAAAGAAATCTTGGGAATAGTCCAGTGAAGTCGGGGTATAGTTAGGAGCATTTGTAGAGGAAAAAGCATCCTTCACATCATAATTAGAAGGGATAGAAGGGTGGGTGTACGAAGACATGACTGTATAACAGCCCAGTGGAAATAACATATGTTATTTATATAATAGTATAATAGTTATGTATTATCTGCTACGCAAATCTGTTACATACACTATTCGGGGAAATGCAGTGGCACGGAAGACTTTCTTGGATGGAGAAAGTAGTTATAGTTTAGGTTTTACCCTTGTTCTCTATAACCATGAGCTCTGATACAACTCTGTAACACCCCTATTTTTGACACATAGCAGCGGAAGCTAATCTGGGGTATTACTTCATGTATCAATAGACATAATCATAGAAAATGACTCAAAAGAGACATTTTGGAAAATTTAGTTATCATTCAATATCATATCAGAGTTTTACAAAGGAGGTCCCAAAATCTAGAAACATAAAGTTTGAATGATAACAGTTTAGCCATCTTCAAGTCCGTGCCACTCCGTGCCATAGGTTGCTCAATTACCTGAGATAAACATGCTAAAAGGGTCAACACAAAGGTTGAGTGAAATTCATAGGTTTTCAGTTATAATAGTTGAGTACAAGTTTAATAGTGGGTTACGTTGTTATACACCCATAAGTGTAATAATTGCAATGAGTACAATTATTATGGAAAACAATATTATCATGGAAAACAGTATTATCATGGAAAACATTATTATCATGGAAAACAATATTATCATGGAAAACAGTATTATCATGGAAAACAGTATTATCATGGAAAACAGTATTATTGCCCTAAGCTCATGAATCACATATTTAAACTTAATAGAACCGGGAGCCTCTATCCGAAGACATACTGGGAGCTACTACCCAAAGAGATACTGGGAGCTATTACCCAAAGAGATACTGGGAGCTATTACCCAAAGAGAGACTGGGATGTCTTATGGGAAAATGGAGGTAACTTAGGCAATAATATATCAGGATAGCATATAGTTGGAAAAACACTTGTATTCATAGTTTATAGCATGAATCCCCCACGGGATTTAGAAAACATATAAAGATGGGACTATTCACAGTGATGGAACCATATCATATATCAAAATCACTTGTGTTTAATTTGTATAAAACAAGCATGTATCCCCCTCGCGGGTTTATAAAACATGTAAATAAGTAAAGGCGAGGCTATGAACTTCATAATATCGGTTTTAAGTACTTGTGTATATTAAAAACAATTGAGCATGTATCCCCCTCGCGGGTTTATAAAACATTCAAAAGATTGAAATGCGAGGCTATGAACTCACAGTAATGGATCCATATGAAATCATTGATATTGTATAGAACTAGCATGTATCCCCCTCGCGGGTTTAAAAATATAAAGACTTTTAAAAACGTGGCTATGAAATCTCACCTTAACAGTGAAATCTGATTAATGGGAAAAGTATATCAAAGGAAAGGCGTCTGTTTGGTAGTACGATGTTATCTACTCGGGCGGAAAGTATATCAACTTGAAAGAAAGCAGCTTCATCACGTAACCTGGGATAATATGTCGAGTCTTGGGAAGATTGTACTCTAGAACTTTGATTCTAAGAGTTTAATATTGTATAAGTTTGGAATTACTATATCACCATTCGGGCCATCATAATTCAGAGGTCATTCAATAAATGTTTGAGGAGCTAGGGCACTTTAAATCGTAAACCCAACAACTCAAAATGTGTCGTTTTAAAAAAATCGAGTTTTATAATAATTAATATATACTTTTATAATTTATATAAAAATATTATATTTTATATTTTTAAGTTTGCAAAATTAGCAATATATACCCTTGGTTTATAAACTTTTACAACTTTAGTCCTTTATATATAAAGTATATATAATTTAAACCTTTAACTTTGAAACTTGGAAAAATAGGTCCTTATAGTTATAACTTTAGAATAATAACATTTTTAGCCCTTTATTTTAATAAATTTTTAGAATACTCTTGCATGGCATTTTTAGCCCCTAAGTCCAAAAAGCATGCAAGCTATTTTAAATTCCAAATGATACTTTTTTAGGTTTAAACATAGTAGAATAAGCAAAATAAGATGTCTAACGTAAAAAAGTTTTAGAAATAAGGATTCGGTAGCTAAGAAAATCAAACGGGGTCAATTTGTAGGGTTTTAATAAAAAACACATGGGATTTGAGGATTCAAATCTCCAAAAAGAGTTCTATAATGATCTTAAGAGTAGTATGAAACATCTAAGTATAAGATTATAAGCTTATTGAACAAGAACTAAGATTACTTGAGCTAGAAATGGGTCGAAATGGGGTTTTCAGGTTCGTACGCCTAGTAACGACTTTAAGGGCTCCTTTTTCTTGATTCTTGGCTTCTATTATTAGCTTAAAGACTTCACTTGATCCTTCTTGGTCTGAGTTAAGACTCCATTATTGTACTTGATGAGTTTTGAGGTGTGTATGAATGGTTTGCATGGATTCGGCTATTTATAAGGTTGAAACACCCTGGGTGCCTAAGTTTTAGCTATGAAAGGTGTCAAGAGCTGTAGATAGATGACTAATGGAGTCTATAGGGTGAGTGTTGTGAGCTAGAAGTGTAGATTTGGAAGGTGTAAGGTGTATGAGGATTTTCAGCTACAAGGAGGTGTCTAGAAGCCTTAGAGCTTAAGGGTGGTGATGGAGGTGCTTGTAAGCTGCTTGGTGACATAAGGGTGAGGTCATGGAGGTGCTTGAGGTGCTTGGTTGCTTAAAATGGGTCAAAATAAGATAAAAAGGGGTACCGGGTTTGGTTTGGTCTCGGGTTAGGGTTTAGGGTTTTAAATTCGAGTTAGGATTAGGTTTTAAGATATTTTAAGGTTTAGGATTAGTGTTAGGATTAAGGTTTAGGGTTTAGGATTAAGGTTTAGGGCTTAATTTTAAGTTTTAGGGTTTAGTTTTAGGTTTAGAGTAAAATTAGGGTTTTAGGGTTTTGTTTAGGGTTTAGGGTTTTAGATTATGGTTTTAGAATGAATTATGGTTTAGATTTAGGGTTTAGATATTGTGCATTAAGTGCTTGTACCTTGTGTTAAAGTGGTGGTAAGGTTTAAACATGATTTAGGAGCTTAAATGACCTAATTAGGTTTTTAGGCATGATTAGCTTATACATTGTGCTTTAGAGAGTTGTAACTTGATTTAGGAGGGAAAAGATATTCAAATGTTGTGCTATGATACTTATACACATGCTTTAAAGGCTTATACATTCATTTTATATGTATACATTACATATAATTAGAGTTTTGATATAAACGTTAACGTTTAATGCTTGTTTTGAAATAACATTTTGAAAAGTACGTTAAATTGATAATGTACTTGGTAAAAATGATATTAAGATATAGACTTGACATATTAGGATGTTTATATGATATAAACATCGATATAGATGGCATTGATAGAGGTTGCGTGAGCTCTTTTACTTTAGAAATATAAATCAGGTTACATAATGGAATGGAATAAAAACAAAAAATATTCCCGTGAAAAAGGTTGTACTTAATATAGTAAGTAAATATTACATTGATGAAAATACTGGAAAATTACGGGTTGTTATATTAATCAAGATCAAGCTAAAAGAAGTACATACAAGTAATTTTATAAAGATTTAGGTTACTAAAAAGTTTTGGGTTTGATGATTTGGGTGAGTTTGGTATTCGGCTAAAACCAAGAACCAAAAGGGGTTCGTGTTTGATTTTTGATCTTGCTCATATGTGCTATTGTGAGTAATCTAAAACTATTCTTAATGTTATTTTCCTATGATTATACATTATATTTATTACATGTTATAGAATCCATATGATTATGTAATAAGAATTGTTTTTGGATCAATTAGAATTGGGATTGAGTTCTTAATTAGGAATAGTTGCAATTGATGGATTAGGAATTGATTAAGATACTGTAAATAAGGTGTTAGGGTCATATAAATTCGAATTTGAGTTAATGGGTTAGCATATGGGTGCGTTTGGTTGAGTTGATTGTCGTAAATTCGGATTGAGAAAACTGGCAGATTTTTGGGTCACTTTGTAAGAATCATAACTCGACCATCTGGATAGCTTATATTGATTTTCTTGAGCCTAAAACTAAGTTCAAAGAGTCTACTTTCCAACTCAAGTGGTTTCATGAGTTAAAAGTGAACAGAGGTCAGTCAAAATATTTTTACAAGATTGGGTGTCAAATCTGAGGTTTAGGGACAGTTTTTGGGTTGTGTTTGTGAGGTCAAGAACCATGTCAAAACACCTTTTTCATTGATAGGGTTTCTATTGTAGGAAGTTCATGATGTATAGGATTTTTCATAATTTTTCTAGATTTTATTGAAAGGTATAAATGGGTTTGGTCGAGACAAACGTTTAGGTGGTTGCAGCATGTCATTTTTGGGCTACTTTGGGTTGCCGAATTTTTGAAAAATATTATACTTGCCAAACCTTTTTGGGAAAAATACAGTAGGTCTAGGACATATTGAGGTTGTTGGAAATGGAGTATGAAAGCCATTTGAGATCATTTGACATTTTATAAAAATTAGTGAAGTGACTATAAAAACCGGTCAAAATCTAGAAATTTGAATAAAGGGGTAAAAGATGTTTAGAGTATAAGTAAGGCATGTGAAGTATAATTAGAAGATTATAAGCATAATATAGACAGTAGTATCCATTAATTAAAAGGAAAACTAGACATTAAGATTTCAAAGGGCGTTTAAGCACAATTTAGGATTTCTAAGCTTTTTAAAAATAGTAACTTTTGTTATGAGTCGTAACTTAATCTAAAATCATATATCTTCAAGGAAACAATTTTACTAATTAATCTAAGACATAAACACATATGGATTCTATTACATTCTATTATTTTCTATTACTTTTTATAAATGACTTAAGCGTCGTTTCATTTCATATTTCTTTCTCCTAAAGCGCGTTATTAACTTAGGTCGCGCTTAGGATCTCTCGACTTCATTCCTCTTATTGATCATTCCTTTCTCATCGTTGATACTGCTACTTGTCGCTACTATTTAAGGTGAGTTCATAGCCCCTTTTTGTACTTACTTGCTTTACAAACTCTACGGGGTGAGATTACATGCTTGATTTATACATTAGACACAAGTACTTTTGAAATTGTATGCTATTTCCTGATTATTATTGCCTAAGTACCTACTGCCATTTAAGTCCCCTTTATCATGAGCCATTAATTGCTATTGTAGTAAACGTGAGTGTTGTGAATAGATCTATTGGGACTGACAATACCCGTCCGGATACGCAACAACTAATACCAACCAACTGACGCATTTAACATTTGAAATAATAATACTTGGGTGTTTGGCAGAACATCTTACTTTTGAGAAATGAAGTAGTGAAAAGACTAGAAGAAAGATCACGCGGTAAAAGACGACGGTATACGGTCACGACCTAAAGAATAAACGGCCGGTTCAGGATAAGTACGACGTGAATTACGGATATACATAAGTGTTTAGAAAGTAGTTGTACGGTTATTATGAAAATGTTTTAGTAATGTTGGTTGTGTGGTTGTCGTGTGGTTTGTACCCTTGCGATCAATCGTATCACGGTAACGATCGTAGTTTATAATAGTATATAATAAGTAAATAATATAGTCTAGTAATAATATATTAGAAGATATTAACTGAGCGAGGGTTAGGTATTAGTATTTATAAATAATATAGTATATATATATAATATAGAGTGGAAGGCAGAAATTATGGGAGGAAAGTAAACAAAAGTAATAAGTTTCAGCATTTTTACCCGTTAACCCAAAATAATAACTAAGATAAGTGTTTTTAAGTTTTTAGATTACAAAGTAATATGAATTTTATATTTATAAAATCTATAAAATCTATATTTTTCGTCTTTTAGTCGAAATTAAGGTAAATATTTGGAAAGATTTTTATAAATAAGCGTTCTGGTTTTTTATCAAATGTAAATATTGATATTATTTATTATTCATAAATATTATGTTTTTATCAGGATTTATAAAATTAAGTTTTTCTTAAATATTTCTAAGTATATAGTTTTTACAAAATTTTGGCATGACCCTTTCGTATTTGTCCGTTTTCCATAGTCATAGACTTTTATCCAAAACATTTTCAAAATACATTTCATAAATTGCCAAATCATTACACTAATATAACCCCTTATTAAATAAGCCGAAAACCTTATGGACCCCTTATTGGGCTTTTAGGCCCAATAAGCCTAATCAAATGATCCAGCCTAATCAAATGATCCAAAACGTAATAAGTTCGAAATAAGCAAACGACTAAACTAATAAACACATGAATCATTAAATAAGTTATGGTCAAGCTTATTCAATAAGCCATACCGTGAGCTTATAGCCACGGTGGTGGGCTTAGTATTGGGTTGTGGCCCATTAAGCCAACCGAGTGGGTTTGGACTTATCCATTTGGTCCGATAAGCAACCCATTAAGTAAATAAGCCTCCAACTTACTAATAAGCTATTAAATAAGCTCCAATAAATCAAGATAAGCCACCAAATAAGCCAAGCCGTAGGCTTTAAGCCACGGTTTAGGCTTTGGTGTTGGACTGAGGCCCACTAAGGCTATTAAGCTCGTTGTTGGGCTTATTTATTAAGCCTAATAATCTTAATCACTTATCTAAAAATAAGCTCTAAAAATAAGTTGATATGATAAGACAATATCCAAATAAGCATAAAGTTCAAACCTTTATGGTTCTATTTTGAGTTCGAGGCACATAAGCACTCGAATAAGCTCATACGAACTTATTAATTAGCTAAAATAAGCAAAACGTTTTAGAAAAATCATTTCTTTATAAAAGTTTCACCATGAAAACGCAACTAATCTTTCCTTGTTCCCTTTTTTAAAATTTTCAAACCATTCATAAACCTTTTTAAGGTTTATGTAAATTTAAAGCTTTGATTTTTATAAAACAAGTCGTACAACTAGCTTTTAAATACGATAAGGATTAAGGAAGTACAAGATTAATTTGAAAAAGGTGAACTTATATGAATGAACGATTTAGAAGATGGTCAAGACTAAAGAACACCCCAAATAGTATTCTAAATACCCAAGTAACTATATAAATCAACCCCGAATAAACCTTGATCTTCAAACTCTTAATTAAAGTTGACTAATGGTGGTGGTTTAGGGTTAGCAAATAGATGTGGATATTTCTTCTTCATTTAGTCCTCGCGCTCCCAAGTAAACTCAGGACCTCGCCTTGAGTTCTAACGGACCTTCATGATTGGGATGCAAATTTACTTCAGATGTTTGACTTTTCGATCCATGATTTCTGCCGGTTACTCGACAAAGTTTACCTTATCATCAATCTGAATTTCATCCAACGGAATGACGAGCGGTTCGTCAGAGAAACACTTCTTTAGATTGGAAACGTGACCAACTAGTAAGATTTCAATTGTAGGTGTTTTTTTTTGTAAGATTTCGATTTTGATATTGCAATTTCCATTTATAGGAATAATCACAAATAAGCAAATTAGCATAATATTTATCTAAATCCAAACACAAACCCATTCACATCAATTCATCCAAAATAAATCAATATCAAAAATAGCAACAAAAAGTAAACACTTACTTTTTGGAAAATCAATATCATCATCTTCAATCCTTTCAACTTTTTTTTTCCGTCACCGGACCCGCATTCTGATCTGTCGTGTTCTGTTTAGCGTAGGTTTCCTTTTCACCTTTTGGAATTTGAATACACTGCTATCATTTCCTGCCACTTGATATATTGACCAACCCTTATGAATTCCAATCCTCTTATCGAAATAAAAATTAGTTGTAACGAAACACAACGGGGGAGATAGTTTGACTGGACGACTAAAGATTCGACGTATGGCCCACATAATTTGGTTTGACATTTTATAGAAAAGCATTAAATTTTCAAAAGTTCAAGGAAAAAAGCAAAGAAAAAAAAGGAATATTGATAACGCCTAAATTATACATGTTTTCGGTGGCGTTATTTATACACATTTTATCATTTCTCGTGAACTTTTGTTACTTAATAGCATGAATACTTGCAGGTTCACTTGAAGACATCCCGAGCTCAAATAAAACAAAGATCAAGTACTTATACACTTCAGAAATCAAGATACAAGAAAAGATAAAGTCTCAAGCTGAAAAGTGCAAATGTGCGCCGCACTTACCCCTTGTGCGCCGCACTTCTCCTCAAAGTCAAAAGAATTAAAGGCCTAGTCAAAATAGTGCATTAACTCCCCAAGTACGCCGCATAATTTATTTTGTGCATTGCACTTCTACCCGAAAATCAGCCTATAAATAGAGCTAAAATTCTCACACATTTCATCAACTCATTCTTACACACTTCTCTCATCTTACACACAATCCTTTTCCCTTATGATGTTCTAAACCTTCCCAACCTTTTCCTAAGCCATAAACACCATACCTTTTGAAGATTCAAGATCAAACAACCAAGAATGAAGAAGAATATCATCTTAGTTTATTAAAATAATGAAGTTTCTTGTTGAATCAATTTATGTTATGAACTACATAGCCATGAGAGGCTAATTCTCTCATGACTACTCGGTGAAGTTATGATAATGAATAAGTATTTGGTATGATCATGATCTCATTAATCTCAAGCTTATGTTGCAACCCTATTATGTCTTATCTTGTCAGTTTTGCTTATCAACTTAGATTATATAATCGTATCGGTATAGGTCAAAAGACCCGTTATGATCTATATGGTTTTGAAGATTTGTCTATGGTCTTTTATCGTTTATGTTGAGAAATCCACTTTCATAAATTGATAAATAAAATAAGCTTTGATATAATAAGTAACTGGATCATTTAAGTGACACATTTGGTCTAGCTAACTAAATATAAGTCTTAAGTTAATTAAGTTAATATGTGAAAACGTTTTCTGACAAAAAATCCTTTTTATAAGTTAAAAGTTTCATCCTCGAGGTCTTAATCATTACCACTACTTATAAATTATTCTCAACTATCCGAGTAGTCATCCTTATTATCACTGGTAAAACAAAAGTTATTTTCAAAGTTGTTAAAGTCTATTTTCTTTTTGATTATTTGAACACTACTCAAATCCATGTGGACGACCTATTCTTACATAAAGAAGATTATACTATATACGTGGGTTATACTTTTACCCGTGTGTTTCGCTATAATAAAATTGGTATTTTCAGTCATTATAAATTTAAAGTTTTTGAAACACATCAAAGTTTTGGCGCAGTTGTCGGGGATTTTTAAGCTATTCTGTGGTCAACTCTGGAAAATTATTTTAACTCCCCCTCTTTTTCAAAAATCGTCGTGCAGTTTTCTGGCAAACTGACCCAAAATTATTTTCCTTTGGATGCATACACGTGCTTTTAATTCTGAACTTGTTGAACCATTACCTGAACCTGAACGTACTCTGAATCGAAGACTTTGTCGACAAAACAGAAGAGTTCCATTCGATCAAAGAAACAACCCACCTCAACACCCAAGAATTATCTATCCACCAATTCTCGACATCAATTACTTTCGTCACTTCCTTGATATTCTTTGAAATTATGATCCAATGGATGATGAACCTATGTGGGTTGCTGACCGTGTTGTCGCTCCCGGTTCCGTAATCACAATTCCTGAAACCACAAACGAATTTGCCATTAAAGGAAACCACTTGACTCTTGTCAAAGGAAACCAATTTGATGGAAGAACCAAAACTGATCCTCACAAACACATTTATGAATTCCTCAGAATCTGCAATATGTTTAAATACACCAAAAATAAAGCTATCCGCCTAATGATATTTCCCCTATCACTCACTGGAGAAGCAAAAATATGGCTGGACGAACTCAACGAAGGAACTATCAAAATGTGGGATGAACTTTGAACTGCTTCATTAGCCGATTCTTTACCCCCAGCTCCTTTCGACCGATTATTCAAAGAAATCCAAGCCTTTTCTCAACATGAAAAAATAAATCTCTAACCGATGCTTGGCTTCGTATGAAAGAAATGCTCACGAATAAATTGCTGTGGGCTATTCTATCCAAAGGCTAATATTATCAATAATCTTTTACCATGGTTCAACGAAATAACCAAGAAGTTCTAAAATGCTCGCAAACCAATGGTAATTTTCCTATATAAAACACCAAATTAAGCTTATCAGCTTCTAAAGATAAAGTCTTTACTTAAGCTCGATAGGCTAAAAAATCAAAAAAACCCAAATCATCTCTTAAGGGAAAACCGTTGCTTTTATCGCTTAAAGGTTAGCAGTAATTCTGACAATGACAACATTATGGCCGAATGGATTTGCCATGGACCATTAAAAATGGCTTATGCTCCAAGTACAAAGAACTCCAATCTCGTGCAAAACAACCAACACCCGATCTTGACAAAGATGACATGCCTATGTCCCGTGAAGAAGAGGCTAAATTCATGCAAACTTTCTGTAAGACTCGTTTTATAACAACCTAAGAATTTTCATCAACCTATTTTAGTATGATCACAATTATACGGGGAAATTTTTCGCTTTATTACATTCCTTGCATTGTTAATATCTCAGTATGTCATGTAACTTACATAACTAAAGTAGACGAGCTCACGCAACCTATCTATGGCAATCCTGTCTTCATATATGTCAAGAAAATATCATAAAATGTCAAGTCAATATCTTAATATCCTTATTACAAAGTACGCAAATTCTGCACACCTGTAGTAAATGGCTATTATCTAAAAAAATTTCTATAGTAACCCTCAAATATGTAAAATGAAACATTGTAGAGGACTCAAATATATAGCAATGCTCAGTGGTTTGAGCTTCAACGGAATTACGGTTTGTAAATGGCAACCATTTTACCGAGACTGATGTTGGCTGTCCAAAAA